>BQKZ01000518.1:16915-28041 GCA_036244855.1 Temnopleurus reevesii | reverse complement strand
ATCTAGAAAGGTTGAACAAACTTGACTCTTGTGATGTCACAACATGATTGACATTTGAAAGAAATTTTTAGGGGCGTTCCCAACTAAGCCAACATAAAAATGAAGAAAAAATATTATGAAATATATGAAACACATTTGGACTCTCTTTCACTGAAAAGGGTGTTGATAATGGTATAATACATCAATACAGATCAACTTGTATTTTCATAATAGTGGACCTTTAATTTCAAGTTTAATCAGTTGAATTTCTGGCGTTCTTCACATTTACAAAGTCGCTGTAGGAAACTGAAGTTAGCGCCAAATTTATGATCATAATCATACATAAAAAATTAGGTTATCAGGCCAGCTGAACATTACAGAAATATGATGCTACAAGGTGCATTCACCGTGGAGACGCCCCTACCATGTTTGATTGAAATATACATCTTTTCTTTCTCTCCGCTATCACAGATGTTGTAGTGGCACCGCCCATGGTTTACCTCTCGTATATGAACTCCAAGGTTCCTGCCGGTGTCTACGTTGCAGCGCAGAACTGCTACAAGGTGCTGAAAGGAGCGTTCACCGCGGAGACATCCCCTGTCATGTTGGATTAAAGTTAACCTCTTCTCTTTCTCTCCGCTCTCTCACAGATGTTGTTGTAGCACCGCCCATGGTGTACCTCTCGCATATGAACTCCAAAGTCCCCGCCGGTGTCTATGTCACAGCGCAGAACTGCTACAAAGTTCTGAACTGAGCATTGACTGCCAAAATGTGGAGACGCCCCCTATGCCGTATTGAAATATACATCTTCTCTGCTTTTTAATCTCACAGATGTTGTTGTAGCACCGCCCATGGTGTACCTCTCGTATATGAACTCCAAGGTCCCCGCCGGTGTCTGTGTCGCAGCGCAGAACTGCTACAAGGTGCCTAAAGGAGCGTTCACCGCGGAGACGTCCCCGGCCATGTTGACAGACTTGAAGGTGCAATGGGTGATCCTCGGTCATTCTGAGAGGAGGCATGTCTTCAAAGAGTCAGATGAGGTATTGAAAGCAATACAGTATTTATTTTTGCCAGCACACCAACTCACACACAAATTTAATTAAATTTTAATTTGCCAAGTAGGCCATTGTGAAAATGTGCCATGTTGCGTGCCAAGACACACAATGTGATTGTGTAGCATTTGACTTTTATCTGTCTCTGTGACAGGCCTTTTGAGTTAGTACCCCTCATCCAAACATAATGGCCCATATTCTGATATCAGGTTCATTTAAACTTGAGTCTAAATCTGTGGTTTTAGTATGGGTAGTCCAAAGTCCCAAAACTTTAGTTAAAATGTTTACTTCTTACTTTTCTTAGGTTAACCACTCTCTTTTCCCATGCTCTAATAATGTAGAAAACTATTTAAGTTTTTATTCCAAGACTGTTTTTAATACTATGAGTGCCAAATGTGTTGGTAAATTTAACACTGACTGTTAGAGATTCAAGCCTCTTTTGGCTTCCCATACTTAAACCACTAATTTAAACTCTAGTTTAAGTTAAACCCGACATCAGAATACAGGCCATTAAGTCTACATAGAATGTGATTTTAGGTTGGCATCCCTGAGAAGCACTTGTTTGGATGTCCAAGAATGACTTTTTGACAATTTTTCAAACAAGGATTTTTAAAACAAGAAATTTTTCTGAACAGATTTCAATTAGAAAATAAGACTTAGGGGGTGTTGTTCAAAATGAACTGCAACTTTGCAAATTGTAACACGCATTTTCATTTGCACATGTAATGCGCAGTTAACAAGACGGCATGGAACAATGATTTTGTTTGGCACATTCCGATCAACTGCAACTTGCGATCATTTGCAACTTTTGAGCAACACCTCCTTAGAATGGGGTTAAAATGACCATTTGAAAATGACTTTTCAGGTTTTCACTTTAATATTTTGTATACATATAAACTTGACTGAAAATGGCTTTTTAGGTTACATTTCTCGTGTTTTCCTAAAGTTTCATTGTGTTTTTATTTCTAATTATTTGAAGGAAAAGCCAAAAATAAAAGTTCTTGTAGGAATATTTTCTTCTTCTTTTTTTTTTTTTTTTTTTTGGGGGGGGGGGGCTTTTTTAACCCCCCCCCCCCCCCCCTTTCATCCTTCTCTCACTATCTATCTCTCTCTCCCTCCTTCTCCCTCTATCTCTACAGTTGATTGCTGAGAAGGTTGCTCACGCCTTAGGTGCTGGACTGAAGGTGATTGCCTGTATCGGGGAGTTGCTAGAAGAGAGAGAAGGTGGCCAGACAAATGAGGTTGTCTCCCGTCAAATGAAATGTTTGGCTGGTACGTGAGCTTACCATTTCCTCCATACCTACAATAGTAATATCGTGTTTTGCAGGGCTTGAACCTGGGCGGTGTTTCACCAAATTGTTCTTAAAGTTACAAATGATTTTAAGATCGACTGGTATCAAACCTTGTGCTAAATAAGCGTACTATTATGAATTATTACGCACAAGAAGGAATACCTGTCGATCTAAGAGTAGTTCTTAAAGTCTTTCTTATCTTTGTGAAACACCTCCCGGGACGGTGTTTGACAGCGGTACAAACGAATTACAAAACAACTTTACGCACGACTGGCATCAGTTCTTGTGCCGAATGATTGAGAATCTTGAGAGTATTACACTCGTTAAAGTACTCCAGTCTTTCTTGAAGTCGTTTTTAACTTTCAGAACGACTTAGGGGGTGTTGCTCAAAGGTTGCAATTGATCGCAAGTTGCAGTTGATAGGAATACGGCAATCAAAATCATTGTTTCATGCGCGTCTTAAATGTGCACACTGCGCGCGAATGAAAATGCACGTTGCAATTTGCAAAGTTGCAATTGATTTGCAGTTGATTTTGAGCAACACCCCCCTGAGAATGATGAAATGATAAAATTGTAGAATGATGAAATGGGTGAATTGAGAAGTATAGGAGGGAGATGGTAGTAATATCAATCTTCTCCAACTTTAAGAACGACTTAGTGAAACATCACCCGGAACTCTTGGGTACACAAAATACATAATCTTTTTTTTTTTTTATTGTCACATAGTTTTTTAAAATTTGTATGCCTGTGTGCTTGAAAATCCTGAATAGGGGATTGAGGGAATTCCACAAATGAGTCATGTCTATTATGCCAGATTTCTTGGCAACTGTTCAGTGAAATTTATTAAAATTCAATGCATACAAAATATATAGCATCTAGTACACACAAATTTCAATAAATTTTAACAAATGGTTGTGAAGTAATTGGGTTATTACAGGCATGACACTTTTGTGGAATTGCCCATAGACTAAAGGGGTGTTGCTCAAAAATTGCAATTGATCGTAAGTTGCAGTTGATCAGAACAGGCCAATCAAACTCATTGTTTCATGTGCGCTTTATTAAATGTGCATACCGTGCGCGAATGAAAATGCGCGTTACAATGGGCAAAGTTTCAGCTGATTTGCAGTCGATTTTGAGCAACACCCCCTAAGATTGGTAAAATTGGGCTATTTTCACTTGAGTTCTGTATTGTGGACTAGTATACGGAGAACCGAAATCTTACAATCATATTGTGCAATTAGCTATTTTAGAATTATAAAATGTATGGATTGAGAAGTATATTAAAAGGAAGTACATGTAATATAAATCTTAGTCAATTATGACCATGACAAAAAACATGGGGCAAGGAGTTGCATATTTTACGTTTAAGTGTATAACAAAAATCATCATGAATTTGGAAAGAAGAATAGGAATTTGTAATTTGTCATACTCCAAAGTATTTTTTTTATAATTTCCATGATATTCGTAAGTTCATAATGCTACAGTAGAAACTCGGTGTAACTAGGTACTTATGACCATCAAAATACCTTGTGATACAATAAGTTATAAAGAGCTGGGACCAAACTGTTACCTCATTATAATAGGAATACTGTTATATAATATTTCTTTATACCTGTACCTAGTGTCCACTGTATTTATAACTATTTATCTTCCCTATTCTTCAGCAGTATCTTCTTTCTAGTTTAGTCAGAAATGTTTGGTTGTCTGCTTTATTATGCAAATTTGTCTTGTATAGATCTGTATCTAATTTTAGATTTGTATCTATTTTGTATTTGTCAAATGTTATGATTAATACCTGTTGCTGTTATATATTCTACCGCTTAGATGTTAGGCAGTCCAATTGTGCGCTTGGACACACCCATATAAACACCCTATAAATGTTATTATTGTTTATTAGTATTATTCGAATCCCACCCTTGGCGTGAATTTCCTTGGCGAGAAATTCATCTACATTGTGCTGCACTCAACCCAGGTGAGATGAATGGGTACCTGGTAGGAATCTATTCCTTGAAAAGCTACAGTTGTAAGGCAAGCTAGACCGCTTGGGGAATAAGCTGTTCATTACTATCATTATTACCTTTATTATTTCCAGATGTGATAACCGACTGGACCAATGTGGTCATCGCCTACGAGCCAGTCTGGGCTATCGGAACCGGTAAGGTTGCTACACCGCAACAAGCCCAAGAGGTTCATCAAAACCTACGGTCGTGGTTGGCGGAGAATGTGAACGCATCGGTCGCAGCCAACACACGCATTGTCTATGGAGGTGAGAAATACGTCTGGATATTGCACATTTAGCTTTAGGGCTTAACTTCACGTTGTATTACACAGTATCTGTAAGTTTTAGATGTGCCAATGTGGTCATTGCCTATGAGCCGGTCTGGGCTATCAGAACCGGTAAGGTTGCTACACCGCAACAAGCCCAAGAGGTTCACCAAAACCTACGTTCGTGGTTGACGGAGAATGTGAACGCATCCGTTGCAGCCAACACATGCATTGTCTATGGAGGTGAGAAATACGTCTGGATATTGCACATTTAGCTTTAGGGCTTAACTTCACATGGTATTACGCAGTATCTGTAATTTTTAGATGTGATAACTTATTGAACCAATGTGGTCATTGCCTATGAGCCAGTCTGGGCTATCGGTAAGGTTGTTACACTTCAACAAGCCCAAGAGGTTCATCAAAACCTATGCTCGTGGTTGGCGGAGAATGTGAACGCATCCGTTGCAGCCAACACACGCATCGTCTATGGAGGTGAGGAATATATATCTTCATGCTGTGTTTTTATTTTTATTTCTTCACTGCATAAATTCACCTTTACCTACGCTTATAGTTGACTTAGAATGTGAATGCACCCTTGGCAGCCAACACATGTATTGTCTTTGGAGGTGACAAATATATCCTGGTAAATCCGATTACTGACATTTTGGCCCGGATTCTGATACAGGTTTAAGTTTAACTCGAGTTTGAATCTTTGGTTTAAGTATGGGTTGCCGAAAGTGCCAAAACTTTATGTAAACTGTATAATTCTTATGTTAACTACTCTCTTTACCCATGCTCTGATAATTTAGAATATTTAGAAAAAACTGTGACACAGACACATTTGACTAAACATTTTTCTTGTTATCCTCTCATTCTAGGTTCAGTAAATGCAGCCAACTGCCTTGACATCGGGAAGCAGCCAGACGTTGATGGCTTCCTTGTGGGCGGGGCATCTCTCAAGCCAGAGTTCTCTCAGATCATCGCAGCAGGGAGCGCCAAGTTGTGATGAAGGAGTATCAAAGAGTTTATTGCACTGTGTAGTGGTTCCAACCTTCTGAAAAATTAATGTGATATCAGAGTATGTCCAGCCAGTTACTGTATAAGCCAATATTTCAGGGTACAGACTTTTTTTTTCATTTTCGGACGAGGGCGGTGTTTCACCAAGTTACGAAAGACTGTACGAATGACTGTACGCATGCCTGGCATCCGCAAAGTCCTGCGTAACTTGAAGAACTATCTGGTGAAACACTGCCCTGTTTGACACATTGGTGTGTTGTTGTTTTCACATTCTGGCAGTGTTTGTACACCTATGAATGTGCATCATACAAAGTGGATTTTTTTTGCACGGTTATGGCCGCAAATTTTGCAAAAATAAAAGCACCACAAATATTTCAGCTTATACCATAGTTGAATCAAATGCTTTTCATACGAGAGGCTGTTTTAACAAAGTATTAGGCAATAGGCGGGTTTACTAATAGATGCAAATTTTATGCATACCTCTAACACAAAGGTTGTTCTTGACAACCAGAAAGCTTGCCCGAGGCTTGCCCGACATAGCAACAAGTAATGTATGCAAACTGGATTCCAATTATTGTAGTCTTATTGTTATCAACCGGTCTATGGAATACCACGTAACTATGTTAAACGCACATAAATTTGAATATATAAGTAAACCCGCCTATTCCATGGCTTTGTCATGTCTGTCGAGTGCATACATCGAGTATATGCCTTTATGAAATTTTATAGAATTTAATATGTGGGCCAGAGATATTATTTTGTTTCATATGTATCAACTTTCAACGAATTTCAATGAATAGTTTTCATGAGATTCACTTTTGAAAAATAACGGAATAGAAACTTTGGTTCATGGAATTGCCCATACCAAATTTATATCAAAGGTACAATGGAATAATCCATAGAGGGATAAGGATACAAAGGGGATGTTGTTTAAAAGATAGTGTGGATCGGAACACACCAATCAAAAGAATTCATTGTTTCATACATGTTTTGTCATAAGCGCAAACAGTGCACAAATGAAACTGCGCGTTCCAATCTGCTTCTGAGTTGCAGTTGATTTGCGATCTATTGCAATTTTGGAGCAACACCCCCTTAGAAATTAAACCATTTCTACAACTAGTAATATGGGGACACCCAAATATTTTCCATGATAGAGTGCCATAACGCTGTGGGAAAAAAAATGACAATGAACAGGCATCCAGACATTCGCTTTAAAAGATAATGCTTGATTTTCTTAAACTACAATTCGTTGATGTTCCAGAGGGTTGGCAACCCTACACTTGCCTCTAGATAGCAAGTAAGTCTACGGAGGTGTTGTTCAAAATCAACTGCAAATCAACTGCAACTTTGCAAATTGTAACGCGCATTTTCATTCGCGCACGGTATGCGCATTTAGCAGCATGCGCATGAAACAATGATTTTGATTGGCATGTTCTGATCAACTGCAACTTGCAATCAATTGCAACTTTTGAACAACACCCCCTAAGACATGTTCTATCCTATAAAAAGTACAATCAACTTTATATTAAGGTCCACCTGTCTACAGTGGGCATCTACATTGCTTCCGACTAGACGGAAATGTATTTGTAGAGTAAGAGTAACCACTTTTCTATAGCTTCCATACAGTAGGCATATACATGTGTCTTGTGTTCCACAAGAAAAAAGAACGGTTAGAACCTTCAATAGTGGCCACGGTTTCTGTTTAACTTGATGGCCACTATAGACAGGTTTGGCTGTACAATGGCTATTGATAATGAAAGTGTGAAGATGAAGGAAAATAAAATAACTTTTTTCCGTTTTATGTTTTTCGCTTGACCAATACAATGTACTGGTAATGTTGAATACCGGTTAAATAAATAAAATTATTTTATTCCCATAATATTGATTGAAATGGAGGGCTTAGTCATAGGGGTCAACAATGCAATCATGTTTCCATACATCCCTAGATTAGAGCTGTGGACTAGTAGAATTTTTTTCCTATTTAATAGGATTTTTCTCTAATTATATGACACAATGAAGAAAATATACAGTGTGGAGAATAAAAGCAAGATAGAAATAAAAAATTTTGTTGGAAAACAGGATTTTTATGTAAAAGGATATATTGGCAGCTCTGCTACAGGCGACGAGGAAACAGATGAAAGTTGCTCTGAGGAGTTGATTTAGAATATCAGTTAACCAATTGGCTACTGAATTATAATTCCTATAAGCTTTGTGCAGAGACCATCTTGTTCCAATAGTCTATGGGTTAAGACAGCATGTAGTGTTCACAGGTGCACATATCCAGTTGTTTAATACTGAATCAGTTTGGCTGGAACCGGTTGAGAAAAGCTGCTGTGAACTGGGCCTTCGATTCTAGTCTGATTAGTTAATCAGATAAGCCGCCCTCATTTCATGCTTCTTTTATTTTTACTCTAATATAGTTGCAATGATTTTCTAGGGTTTCACATAAATCTTCTTGGTTACTAACTGCAAGGCTATAGAGTGCATGGGATCCTTAGACTTGCCAAAGTACAAAGAGAAATATAGACTAATTTATGTAAAGTTTAAGTAATGTTGAAGTATGTAGGACTTAACTTTGTCTAGAAATTAAGTAATACCATTTGAGATTATGAATAGTATTAGAATTATAAATACTTCAATCAGAGCTCTGTGTAAAATTTTAAAATAGGGTAGTTATTTTGTGTGATTATCTGAAATCTCATCAGTAACTAGATGTGATATTGTCGGCTGATTGTGGTGGCTATTAAAATTTAAATTTAAATTTCTGAAAACTGGCCAACATCCGATATAGTTGTTTTTTCATGATTTGTTTGTATTAAGTGGTGATATCTTAAAATCATGGCTGTGTGTGCTATATATATTATCTCTATAATTCAGTAGTCAGTGATTTAATTTTGTTAACCTGCATTGTGACACAGTCTATGAGGAATATGCAATTAGCCTGTGATGCGTTATTATTTTAAAGTCATTTTGAAACAGCTTCCAAAGCTGATTACATTGTTTGAGTAATTCTGGGCTCTTTCATGAAGAAATCTAGTTAGCAACACACCAGAATAAAGTATGTAATATCTCTATGATCCTACACTTCCTACACAAACATTTTTAGAAGTGACAGATTGTGTGAAATCATTTTTACCTTGTGCTTGCAAATACTTGAAATATATGATTTTTCAATAATCAATTTGTGAAAAAAATGTAATGAATTCTTGGTATGAAATTATTTCACATTGAAATATTCCTTCCTGAATAAATGTGAGTACCCTGTTTTACTTACCAAACAGAAGCAGGAATACATAAATGTCTAAATACTTGTGTCCAACCATAAATAATGCATAAAATTGGAGAAAATACAGTCTAACCTTGTTATAACGAGATCGTTGGGACTAGAGAAACTACCTCTTTATATTGAAACCTTGTTATATCAGGGCCAAGATACAATGAAATACAAAGAGATGGGACCAGGAAAATTTCCTTGTTATATCAAGAGTTTGTTATATCAGCGCTCTTTATAATGAGGTTTGACTGTATTATAAAATTAATGTGGTATAAAATTATTATGTTTTGTGAATCCGACATTTGATATAATACAGGGTGGGGTGTGTTGGAAGAAAGTAGCAATCCACTGCAAGCTGTAGAAAGAAAGGGCAAGGGGGGAGAGAGAGAGAGAGAGAGAGAGAGAGAGAGAGAGAGAGAGAGAGAGAGAGAGAGAGAGAGAGAGAGAGAAGGAGAGAGAAATGTATGTTTGTGTTGTGCGTGCGTGCATATGTTTAAGGTAATGTCAGATGTCATATTATGATGTAAGCACAAGGCTGTAAGATGATGATAAAATATCTTACAATAATCACTACACAGTAGAGGCCCATGCATGCTCTATGTTTCCCAGACTGATTAAATAGAGGCTGACGCATGATCTATTAACCAACCCAAGTTAATTTTTTGACTGTCCTGAAAGAAAAGATGGTCTCAATGACGGATATTTCACCCATTCGGGGTTGCGTTTCACAAAGCTTTATATAGATCTACGCACGATTGTAGGACCGGACATATGGCACAATGGTAGAGCGCCTGCCCCATGGTTTCCTACCCCGGCCGAGTCATACCAAAGACTTAAAAAATTGGACCATCGGTCTTTCTTGCCAGGTGATCGGCATTTTGGAAAGAAGAAGGGTTAATGATAACTTTAAGTTATGCAGGGCCCTCTTGGCGAACAGCTGTCAGCTGGAAATAAAAGCTCCTGGCGCTGAATCGCACTGAAGAAAGAAGTGTACAACACGATATAAAGTATTTTCGAAAAGTTAAGTCGAACGCAATTCCAATGCTCCTTTGTAATGCTATTGAATTCGATACCGGCTTGCCATTGTTGTGTCCGCACAGTTGAATACACGTTGTACGGACCTATTGTCTGTGTTCTAGTTAAAAGAAGAGTCTACCCAAAAATAATATTTCTTCAACAGGAGTTATGAATGTTTGAATATTTAAACAAATTGGCAACTGATGACGTCACAGGTGCACAACTGACCATCTATTACATTTATATCAATGTTATAAGATGTCACTTTTCCCCAAAAAAATATGATTTCCTCAAAACTTTAACGATATGATATCTTTATTACAGATATGTAGATCCACTATTTGCATGTTTACATTCATACAAACTTTGCAACTTTCTGTAAAAATAATGAATTTTTATATTGAAAACTCTGGTTAGTTGTGAACCCATAATGTCATCAAATTGGCAACATCTCTGGAAATTTCCACTGATTTGCCCAATTTGTCAAATCTTTAAAAATTCATAACTTTTTTTATTACTTGTCCGACTTTCTTCAAACTTTTTTTTGTTTTACTCACCAATTTTTTCTTCTTCTGTTAAAAAAAATTATTATTTTGGGGTAGACTCTTCTTTTAACTTTTCCGAAATAGTTTATATCGTGTTGTACAGACGTGCGCAGATATACGCACATCTTTATGAAACACAACCCAGGGCAGGAACTATTTTACAACAACTTCAATCACTATAATTCCTTTCCTAATTTGGGAACACTGAAATTTTAAGTTCACTTTTTAAAACAATCACAATCAATATATTGGTACTAAATTTAATCTTCATCACCAAAAAATGTGTTGAAAAGTTCAAAGTAGCCACGTTGCCTGAAAAGTAAGGATATAAAAAAAATTTGCCAATTTAAATTTTGTTAAATTTGTAATTTAATTTTAAATTTGTTGGGCCATCAAAGCCTGCCCTGATCCCCTTCAGAAATGAAAACTTCTTTCCCCATTTTCAAGCCATTGGTGACCCCTTGGACCCGTTCCTGATAAATCCTGCATTCGCCCTGGCATACTCGTCTTTACCAAAGACATACTATAGAAGAGGATTTCCGACGATCTTTATTCCTTTGAGGTGGAAGTTATGCTGATAAATATCACATTCATATTCGAAGCGAGAAAGAGAGAGAGAGAGAGAGAGAGAGAGAGAGGGGGGGGAGAGAGAGAGAGAGAGAGAGAGAGAGAAGAGGGAGAGAAA
>BQKZ01000517.1:120943-131005 GCA_036244855.1 Temnopleurus reevesii | reverse complement strand
CAAATTCGTCTGTAATAAATTTTTCAAACACGTAAATCCGTGATCCACATTGCATTTATTCACAATTAATTCTAGGTTCGATCAGAATTTTCTACAAATTACCCAAATTGAAATAATGTGTATTATGCACTTCTAGCAAACCACGATCATTCCAATAAAATATATGAAATACATAAATCAGTTTACAATAGTTTTTTTCAGTACTGATTAACTGGCGATAGGATAATAAATTCGTAATTTTAGTTTCTATCATACCTTTTATTTTCTAGGCCCAATTCAATTGTCACCTTTACAATACAAAACGAATTGCAATAAAACAGAAACACTTTTATGAAAAATCATTCAAGCACCCTACTTATTCCTAGGACATATACCTAACATTCTTTATGAAACACCTGAAGATTGATTCACTCTAGGAATTCGCTCATTAATTTATACGATTATACATTTTTCTTTTTGCTTCTAAAAGAGTAAATCACAACTACAATAGCATCATTTAAATGCCCAGTGGAATATTGGCTCAATTCATGGGTAGCGTATAAAACAAAGAAAGGTAAAATATATTGTTAATCAAACTGTAAAGTGTTGAGAGTAATCAATAATGGTGCTAGGTGTTTCAAGGAATGATCTAAATAAATAAAAACAAATAGTTATGCATACAAATTCAAAATTTTGGGAGTGTTGCCAGAGAATTGCAATTGATCGCGAACAGCAGTCACTCGGCACGAGCCAGTCAAAATCGTTGTTCCATGTTCGTTTCAATTTTTGCAAATGATTGTCGAGTGCTTCGAAATCTATTACAACTTTCTTGCAACAATTGCAACACCATCTACAATATATAAATAATCTGGGTTGAAGATGGCAAACACGAGTGAACTAAGGCCATAAAAACTAGAAGCTTGCGAAGAAGAAAATATGGTAACTTGGTTCTAAATAGTTCATAAAAGGAGAGATGATGCCACCAAAATTATTTTAAAATATATTATTATAAAGGATTAAGCTAATACATACGGAATAGACCAAATTTGATTTAAAAAAATTATAATGATATTGCTATCAATATCTACCACTGCGTACCAATAATTCTGCTATGAGTTGATAACGATTCCCCTCATCACAAGAAGGTGCCCTAAAAATCCTTCAGTACTATATTAATTTTTTTAATGTTTTCTCATTCATCATTAATAAATATCAAGCTATATAAAAATCAAATTTTACACATGTGTTCTGGAAACGCGTTTTTTTTTCAAAACAGAATTGCCTTTTATCACATATTATTGGGTAAAAAGATACTTATAAAATATTTATTAAGGTGTTCCATATTTATCATTAACTATACAGAATATAGTGACTCAAAAGAGTCTAGTACATTGACATTTTTCACAAATTCAAATTTCACATTTAGTCGTATATTCGCAATCTATATTTTTGGTATTAAACTTCAATTTTCTAATTGCCACAGGAAACCACATCTTGAGGGTCGGCTTTATCTATTTAAAGATGCTTTCCAAACCGATATCTGATTCATCGTCAATTTTCACGAATTAATTCTCAAGACTCGGCAATCTTTGTTGGAAATTATCATAGAGTTAATTAATCAATTGGTCTATTGGTTTCAAGTTTACTTTCAAGACATCTTTAAGGAGTTCAGATTCCATTTGAAATTGTCGGCTCTGTCTCATAGCGTCTCTCCCAGTCGAAAAGTAATTTTCAAATGTTATAAATATATTAATCTCAGCGCTACCAACCATTCCGGTATATGCGTTAGGTACATTTCCATGTAAATTCAAGTCTTTCATCATTCGTAAATAACTGAGCGTACGGTTATTGTTGTCATGTTTTCTTTCACTTTTGTTCAACTGTTTCTTTATTTTAATTTCTAACCCTATGCATATTCCGGAACGATGGGCATCTCTGTAATCTGTCGATGATTGATGTTACTGGCTGGCCTAGAAGTTCTCCTTGTTATAGAAGAATTTAGCTCCATCAGGAGTCAGACTAGTGAACTTGTTAGCATTCTCGTGGAGGACGGATGACAAGGCTTTGGGACCGCAGAAGAACACACCGATACTGGTCCTGAAATAAAGATAATGAAAGTATTTGTATGAAATTCGGGGAATTTGAGAGTTCCCGCCCACAACCGAACATCTCCTTACAGCATCCCGAATAATGTTAAACTTTCCCATTTCCATCTTTAATAATAATAATAATAATAAGATAATTTATATAGCGCAGATACTATATAGATATACTCTACTAGTGTACAAAACATAATCAGGCGCAGTGTATCCTCAGCATCTTATGTCAAAACGTATACGGTACCATTTCTTTCTTTATTTATTTTTACTTTTCCTTCTACACCAGCGTTATAGTTAACTTAATTTATCAATCTGGATAACTCCACAAATCAAACCGTTGGAGTGATGCAATGCTTTTTGGAAATAGATTTGTGTAGGAAACTTTAAATTATATACCAGTATGCATACTTTTTTAAAGTCTCCTCTGCAATTAGCTAAGATGTCTTTTTACGATATTTCAAAAGACTACCCATTTATCTATTAGTACACTCCAATTATTTGATTAGCCATGTTTGTAACACGTAATGATTTCCGTTCATTATCAATGGAATTGGCCATTTGTGGTTGTGATTTGTGTCGAAAGGTCTGGGCTTTATGTTACAGGCCCCTGGTAAGAGTGAATAATACCATTCTATTATACGTGCTTTCATAAAGTGACGGTCGCCAAGGGGTCCTGTTGCACGAAACTGTCACAAGAGTTACTTCATTTGGAACTATTCCTTCTTCATAGAATTAACATGCATTTGAATTGGATGTCCTTAGTGTTTGTTGATACTCGAGATTTATTTGGTTTCAAATAAAACTATCCTTCTGATACCACCTTTTTATCAAGTTTACTATTAAATTGTAATTTTATTTATGTACATTGTAATTTATGATTCTATGTTTCGCTGATCAGGCTTCTCTGAATAAATATTCGTGAATAAATAAATAAATAAATAAAACCATCACTTCATTAAAATACTGGTGATTAATATTTATCGTACACTCTCTAAACGAACTAGATGAACTGACTAGAAAGTAATTAGCTGGGAGCCAACTGTAATTTTAGTCACATTTGTTGGGTTTGACTGGGTGTCAGCTTTCTCTGACTGCATGGATATTATCAAAATGATGACTAGGTTCAGTGGTTCCCAGCTTACTACTCATCTAGTAATCTTTAACTTGATCGTTTTAAGAGCGTAAGTTTAATTGTATATTTTATCTAACAGGCCCCTAATAGTAATGCAATAAGCTTACAGTGCAGAATAACTTACCCTGGATTTTCTTCTGCAATCATCTTGAAGTTTGAGTCCCATTTAGGTCGGCCTTAGTGGGTTTTCTGTCTCAGGCCGGTGATGGCGTCTATCTCTTGTTCCTCTTGGAGGTAGATGTTCTTTGCCTGATGGAAGAAATATACCAAACTTATGAGATTTCTTTTGTAATAATTCAAGATATAGGCAAGAAGGTAGACAATAGAAAGGCGAGCTGTTCAACTACCCAGGCCACTTTGTGTTTGTTGAAAATGTTCAAAACTGGCCAAGTGGCGACTGGCCAAGTGGCGCCTGGCCTAAGGTAGAAAAGGCGAGAAGACAATCTATGTTCTTGGACCAGAAAGTGAGAAAACCACTTGTACAAACTCGCCTTAGCGCCTTGTTTAAGATGATGAGAAGGCGGGAAGGCAACTTGTACAAAAGTAGCCAATGCGCTACACGCATAAGCTTCCGTATTTCTGTCGTAGTTTCTGATACCGTATAAGGTTTCGGCTCTAAGTGTGATAATAATACAAACTCCAATTAACCAACCATATTATATGACTGGGTTGAACTTTCATTGGGATTAACAACTAGGAACAATATAATCTTGCAGATTCTGGCGAGAGCCTTTTCTTTGAATGTATAATTATGAATTTTCGAGTCTTTATGAATATTTATCATTTCAACCAAAACAAATAATATTTTTCTTTTAACCATGTGAGGTGGGAATTAATAAACTACCTTTTTCCCAACAGCGCCCAAACTATGCTCACTGTGCTCACTTGAACGTCAATTTGCCAAATAAAAAAGATGTATAATAACGCCATCTTCTCAGAGGATATGTTTCACATTTAACTCTAAGCTAATTATTGTTCTCAAAAAATGAATAATCTTATTAATACCTGAGTATTGTTCCATCCTCGTGAGAGATAGATGAAGTATTTGAGGAAGTCTGGTTTGCCTTGCTCAGTGAATTGTGTATCAATGGAGTCTAGGAGTGTTGAGAACCACTCAAAGGCATTGGTGTCGGGACAGATCCAGAAGAAATAGACCTTCTTCAGCTTTAGAGCAGCGCTGTTGTTAACGCTCTTTAACCTGGAGGATGTAATAGTTTCACATTGTGACATTGTTCAACTTTGTCCTTCATTGACATATACCCTCACAAAAAAAAATGATCATGATTACTATCGCCATTATCGCAATGACAACCAGCATGTTCATGATCATTACCATGCCATCATCGTCATCATCACAATTACCATAATGATGATGATGATTATCATCACCATTATAACAGTCACTATCGCATTAACACCTCCTATACATCATTATCAGCAGCGTCATCGTTAAGAAGATCATTAACATTTTCGTCACCACAATACCATTTCACAGTGGCCACTAAATTCAAGAGCATTCCACCTATGATGAAGAAAGACAGCTTTTACAGAAGGTAGAAAAGGAAACAGAAGCCATGTCGTATGGTTGTTAGTAGGATTAATGTTTTTATATGTTTCCTTTTATTAAAGGGGAACCAGCCTTTGGAATTATCGTGCTCTCATTGAATGAAGAAAAATCACATGAACAAACTGTGAAAATTTGAACAAAATTGGACAACCCGTTCAAAAGTTATGAATTTTCAAAGTCACTAAGATAGGACGATCCCTATCGCCGATGGGGATCTGTGCGATCGGCAAATTCGATGGAATGTGTGACGTCATGTCGGACAACTCCTCATTCACTTTGTACATAGAATTTTTAAAAATGGATTAATGTAAAATTTAGAGTAAGGTTGCAACATCATTTTTCTCAAAATACTTGCAGAATCAATACGAAATGCTATACCCCAACCGGAAATTGTCATTTTGTTGAATTTTCCGACAAAAAGGAGAAAATGTGAAAATTTGTATTGCAGAGTGAATGAGGAGTTGTCCGACATGACGTCACTGATTCCGTCGAAATTGCCGATCGCACGGATCCCCATGAGCGGTAGGGATCGTCATATCCCTGTGACTTTAAAAACTCATAACTTTTGAACGGGTTGTCCGATTTTGCTCAAATTTTCACAGTTTGTTCATCTGATTTTTCTTCATTCAATGAGAGCACGATAATCCCAGGGGTTGGTTCCCCTTTAAATATATTTACTTGAATGTACAATGAATTCATCCGAGGTAAAAACTTTACCAATGCAACGATTATTCATAATTTTCATCATCACCATCATCACCATCATCATCATCAGTATCGATATTATCATCATTATCCTCCTCCTCCTCGTCCTCATCACCATCACCATCATCATCACCATCGACGCCATCATCATCATCATCATCATCATCATCATCATCATCATCATCATCATCATCACATGCAGTTCCATACCAGATAGACTTTAGGATGGAAGCGAAGGGCGTAACTCCGATACCAGCTCCAACACAGATGGCAGCTTGGTACTTGAATATATCAATACTTGCTGTACCGAATGGACCGTCAACAGCAACCCTGATGAAAACAAAATGAACATATAAAATACTTACAATTTACAATATACCGATTTCGTAATGTATTCAATTATATTCACGTTTGCCCCTAGACGAACTATGTATTTAGCTGTCAACAAATAATGAGAGTACAATAATCAGAATGCTACTTGCATGATCAATATGTTGCTAGGTTGGACAAACATTGTAGCTTGACCAACCTAATAATAATAACATATTCAAGCTATATAGCGCACGTATCCACTCTCCTGAGTGTTCAAGGCGCTTTACACTATTATTACCCTGGCTTTAGCCCGGCAGCCATCCGCGGCGTACTTGGCATTTCAAAGAATAAAATATTCCTTCCAGGTACCCATTCACCTCTTGCTAGTTATTTTATATCAGGTGAGCAAATTGTTTGTGATTGTGCGTTTGGACAAAGAGGACTGCATAAAATTTGAATATATTACGAAAGTGGTCTATTCAGGAGAACCTTGGGTTTAGGTGTTTTTTTCAGGGGGGGTTGCTTTTCTTTGTTTTGTTTACTCACTTTAAGATAAAAACTAAAGATGTTGATATGGTCGATATGATTTGTTAAAAAATTCGTTTGACATTTTCTGATAGCATCTTTAGGTTTTCTGCAAGACATAAAAACTATTTTATCGACAAAAATGGAGCAGAGCTGAATCACAAAATCTTAGATCAGCTGAAAGCTGATTGGGGAAATATGCTCTCATTTGTTGTTGTTTGATCTCTATTGCAATTGCAGCGGGAACCTCAGAACCAGGGGCTGTCGGGGCTCCAGCGTGCACTTTGTCAGTAATTATGTGTGCAGACATAATTATGACAGTTTGCAAAAATTGTATTACAGAGCCCCTCCAATTTTAGTCCCTCTTACCTTTAAAGAAATTTAACGGTGCCGGAATTGGACATGACATCAAATTATGCATTTTCATTTATTTGACATTGAAAAACATAGTATGTAGACAGAAAAAAACATGGCAAATTTCTGTATTGCGATGATAAATCAAAAGGTTTGGATCTTGTTTTTATTTTACCTTGGTAAATCATCTTGCGACTGTTGTTCAGATTTATCAGCCCCCATTGCTTTGAATAGATCAGTGGTCCAGTCGCCTACAACACGGATGTGAACGCTGAAATGATCGTCCTCGGGAGCCTGAAGAATAAACAAGATTTAAAAAAATATTTTTTTAAATAGTAATGTCGGCAAAAGCGTGCATAGGATACGAGATTCGATAGCGGGAAAGGGGTTGAAAATGGGGCAGTATATAGGCAAAAGGCCAAATTACATTCGCGGATCAAGGGGCCGAATTACCCCCATGGCTTTAAATAGATTAGTGGTCCAGTCGCCTACAACACGAATGTGAACGCTGAAATGTTCATCCTCGGGTGCCTGAAGAATAAATAAGATAACAAATATCTAAAAAAAATAATAATAACGGCAAAAGTGTTAAGGGGATACGAGATTGGCGGGTAAGGGGTTGAAAATGGGGCAGTAAGCAAAAGGCCCCATTACATTCGCGGATCAAGGGGCCGAATTACCACGTGGCTTTAATGAGATTAGTGGTTCAGTCGCCTACAACACGAATGTGAACGCTGAAATGATCATCCTCGGGAGCCTGGTTAACAAAGAAAGTCATGAAGAATTTTGTTAATGCTATCCGCTGAATTACGAACAAATCGATATCTATGAAATACTAAGAGGGTGTGGCAAAAATTGGTCTTTATGACCAAGATCATATTATTCGAGGATCCAGGGGCCGAATCGGCAGAAAACCCCAGCCCCTCACCCCCGACAAATTGTGTTGACCATTGCTTTCTAGGTACATGGTGAAGACATTAGCCCCCCCCCACACACACACACATACCCCGCCCCTGGATACACACGGTACGTCTCTACACAAGAAAAAATAACTGGAACATAAACGTATTTGCACGAGCATGTAATTAAGGGGGTCAACACAATGTACTTTATTACAGATTTAGAACTTGAAAATTCCATAAATTACAATCGTCACTAACATTTAGGCAAATCCAACGCCAATGACCTGTAACTTAAATATCACATGATTTTAATTTATTTTTCACATTGATCAAGTTAACAAGAGCAGTGTTACGCTGCTGATTTCAGTAATAGCGAGGTTACGCGCCGTCAACACGAACGGCAAAATCGCTGATCAATACCATTTTCGACCCGTTTAGGTGGACTTCGCTGGTTGCCAGTGACAACAGCGGCGAAGAGCAGAATTCTACAACGGTCTTTCCTCAATCCCGCGTCATAGATGCAAAAGCGTAGCCAATCAGATGCGGCCAAGCGTATCACGTGCCTAATATGCGAATCTTTGGATTTCAGCGTGAAAGCTCGATTCCTGACGTTACACTCAATTTGCATACTGCCGTTGAGCGAGTAGCGTAACAGAAGTTAAGAGCAACGGAGGGAATAAGGACGGGTTAGCAAGAACGCAGGAATCTGAAAATTCTCCCGTCGTTGAGCCGCTCCGTTGTCGAGCGTAAACTCCCTGATATTACTCACCGATGTAAGAGTGAATGGATGCCATTGAACGTGAGAGATGGATGGACACTTGAGGAAGATGTACTCACCGATGTAAGAGTGAATGGATGCCACTGAACGTGTGAGATGGATGGACACTTGAGGAAGATGTACTGACCGGCTTCCATCTTGAATCCTTTCTTCTGCATCTGAAGCTCAATCACCTTCGAGGGATGCTTCACAACCTTTGAAAAGAGCGTTTAAAATCAAGAATTTTGTCAATGATTTTCAGATTAAAACATATCATCCATGTCAAAAGCCAGATGCAGCTCTATATTACCTTAAAAGGATGTTCCACAACTTTCAACTACGGTACGTAGAACGTTTAAAGTTAATAATAAGGAAATAATAGATAAATGTATTCATTGCGCAGTCAACCCCAAATTTTATCATCCGAAATTGAAATTGAGTGTGCCCATTTTAGATCGTCGGCCGAATCGAACCAAAACATCGATTTTAGCAATGATAATAAATCAGTCAATCATTTATCTATGGTGTTCTTTCTATGTTTTTCTATAGACTTACGATTGATATTATTTATCGTTAGTTAAATTGCATATTTATGTTACGGGCCCTAGAAGGGATAAATCAGGATCATGTTTGCCTTAACACCACATATCTAATTAAAGGACATTATTTAATCCTTACAGTTGTATTTCTTTATCCTTACCTTTTTCAGTGTCACCTTCTGACAGCTCCTCCAGAAACGAACACTCCTTTCAATGAGGTAGATGAGGAGAGGCCCAGATACCCACTTGTAACTCTGTCAAATAACAATGAGAATAATCATATTGAGCAGGGAATACATTTTAAGGGGAGCGAGAGGGATCGCTCTCCTAAACCTCCCCTTAAATGCTTTTTGGGGAGTGATTTATTGAGCCCCTTGTAACCCCAATTTTACTACATGAAGACCCAATTTAGCTCCCCTAAAACTCTCCTTGAGAGCATCTAGGAGAGCTATCTGTAGCTCTCCTGTCAATTCTTAAATTCTGTCCCTGATTGAGGTGTGCAACCCCGTATCATTAGTGTATATTTGCTCGTGAAAATTATGTCATATAATTGTATTTCCAATACCACTTCTTACCATAATTGTTTAGCATTTAAGTCGTCTGATACCTTTCTTATGCTCTAATATTCTGTGTTATTTCCACTCTTCTTATTTTCTTATGGTGCGCACCTTGAGCACTGAAGTTTAGTAGATTTTGGCGCCTTATAAGTCACATGTGTTATCATTTAAATAGATGTTTGGATGGATGGATAGGCCAGAGACCTATATGTGGTAGTTTTATGAATAGACAGATGGATGAATAGTTACAAATATTGAAATTGTCCGCCAGTTTCTCCACAAGGCCTGTTCGGTGCCCTCAACCAACTGAACCTCATTTTCCGACAATATAGGGTGGAGTACAAGCAATGGCGATTAAACATTCGTTTCCAGTTGCGGTATCACCGTCTATAGCAGGTCTATAGTTACAATGCTGGAAATTCAAAATTCCAGGTATTTCAATTTATACTGAAACTCGTTGTATGATTCTACGATGCCCGATTGTCACAATGCGTGCACCCAAGATTTTGATACCTGGGGGTGGAGGGGGTGCTGAGCTGAAAAAGAAGGTCACCAGCTAATTTTGCACCCCTTGGCGCCCATTTAACATCATATTTTGAAGCCTCCCTGGCTCTGACACGCACCCATAGCCCCC
>BQKZ01000517.1:101567-119806 GCA_036244855.1 Temnopleurus reevesii | reverse complement strand
AAACGTTTTGCGGGTCCCCGGGTTGTAAAATTATGGGTGCAGTCCTAGCATATATTACATAAAGATAACAAAACTTACCCAGTGCCGTGGGCAAGCAACATGGCGAAGTATACGATGAACAGATGATGAGTGATCCAGAAGGTCTCGAAATACGAACGTCTGAGAAAAGAGCAGATAGATGAGAAATTGTATGATATTTAATTGGAACAAAGTTAAAGAAGCACATTTTACAGAACGTATTTAGATGAATATTTCTTTACTCATTACAATTATCACAATGGCAACGTCTGTCTTCTTCTATTAAAGGCCAAGATTTATGTAAGAATAACATTTTTTGTCATCATAACGTAATGAAAGTCAGATCAATTTATTCAGGTAAAATGATTTTTCACAACTGGGCAGTATTTCACCAAGATAAGAAAGACTTTACGCACGACTTTACGTTCGACTGGTATCCCTTCTTGTGCGTAATAATTCATAATAGTGCGCGCATTCAGCACAAGAATTGATACCTGTCGAACGTAAAGTTGTGCGTAACGTTAAGAACGACTTGGTGAAACACCTCCCGGGATTGTTGGAGAACGTGATCCATTTGAGTCAAATAATTAATATTTAGGACGGTTTTAGCGCAGCTCACCTGACAGTACGACAGACCTAGGTGTGAAGAAATTATTGATTTTTATATTATATATGATACATTGGAGTATTTGTTACATTTCTCATATATTTATCAATCATTTAATCTCATTTGGAAATTGCAAGGAAAATAGCCAAGAAACTTCCCTCATTAGATTTAACGGAAACAGATAAAAAATGATAATAATATTGTGAAAAATACTAATACTAATAATAATCATAATATAATATAACCAAAATATTATTGTTATTAATATCATTAACATTAAGTGTTGATTATTATTATTATTATTATTATTATTATTATAATTATTATTATTATTATTGTTATTATTATTATTATCATTATTATCATTATTATTATAATTACTATTATTATTATTTTTATTATTATTGTTATTATTATTATTATTATTTATTCGGCGATTTCAACAAAAACAGTGATACAACAATTAAGTAACATAAATGTACAGAATGAAAGTATAAATTAACTATTTAAAGCATTTCTTCAAGCAGTCTCCTTAGTGCAATACCGTAGTTGGTGCCGGGGAGAACGAAGGCAAACAATATTACCGTGATCAGATAGGGCCTCTATCCCAACCAACGTTATTACTTTGAATCTCACCTGATGAATTCAGTAGCAGAAGAGAACATGAGAATGAGAGCTATGGTTAAGACAGCTCCGGTCCAGCCAGCAATCGGGATCAGGCCCTGCTCAACTAGACCTAGTCCTGCTGGGAGAGTCTAGAAAATAATAAGAGCACAGAAATTAACAGTTTTATATTTGTCATAAAGTCGTGGGGCTTTGGAGTAATGTGAAGTAAAAAGGGTGCCAAAAGTGCTGAAGAGGGCGCAAACTTTCAGCTGATGATTTTTTTTTTTTGTAAGATTGGTCAAACGTGTCAGCAAGTAGCATGTCATTTTAGCTTGTTTAACAACTTCTAATTTAGGCAGAAACCGGTTTTCCAAAAGGCTTTCAAAGTTTTTTTCCACATGCATGACAAAGGCAAAGCCTTCAGTTTTGATGATGGCAGGTGAGCTGAAAATACTTTATGGGTGAAAATGCTGCAAAAATGGAATTTTTGCTCATTTAACTGCCCAACAGATGAAGAACGTAATGTACGATCTAATTGATTTTGCTCGTCAAATTCTCTCCCTCAAAAAAAAGCTAAGCTTTTTTTTTTGATAGTCGCAAATTTGTGCTTTACAAAAAGGCTTTGAACCACAACCAGGTTACAAAGTGTTAAAGTGTTAAAGTGTTAAAACTGGACAAAAGGTCGGTCGTGAGTACACACACTGTGACCCATGTATGCAAAGATGTATATTCTAACCAATAGTTGCGCAAAATTTAATATACAACCTATTACGCGGACAGTCTGTTGCAAAATGTTGGGTAAACGTTTGCCGACGTTCTTATAGTGTAACAAATGTAAGCGAACGAACTGCGAACAGTGGATTGTTGTGTCCTGATGCATTTTGAGGATCTCTCATGGAGCTTGTCGCAGCGTCTATTAGGCAGTGCTGACTAAATCCAATGAAATCCTTGATATTGATTGGATAAAAAAAAGCATTTTGTCTGACTCTCACTCTAAGACCATCAGGCAAAAGCTCTTATACATGTATTTGGTCAGGGGTTCGATTCCCTTACACTGTAAGACACACTTCTGAGACTTAACCACTACACCATGTACACCAAGACATCTTTGAATACGTTTAGTTTTTCATAATCCCATACCTTAGCACCCTGGATAGGGTTCAACCAGTTCGGTTCTGGATTGGCTTTGAATTTACGAGCGAGTGCAGTGATCCCCTCGCACAGTTCATCGTTATCAGTCTCGACGCATCGGTAGTGGTCGTAGAGATTACGAAAGTTGAAGGCGTGGGCGACCACGTGGACGATGGTCCAGATAACGATCATGTACGCTACGGTCTTGTGGAACGTCAGATTCTTGTCCAGTTGTCGACGGACGCTCCTTCGACATAGCTGCAAAAGAAAATCAAAATAATTAATTGTTGTTCATTTGCTTAATTCAGATGGAATGCTCAATATTAAGGCCTACTCACACATTTGCGTCTTTTAGCCTGCGCCGGGCCAGCGGTTTGTTTGTTTTTTTTTACATAACGGAAGACTGACGTAGGGCTTGCGCTCAAGGAGCGTACGTCGAGCGTGACGGCAGTCCTCCGTATGACCTGTGGCAAGGGATCATTTTTATCTTTTAAAAAATCGCTGGGCCGACGCAGGAGAAAAACACAAAGGTGCGAGTCTGCTACTAAATGTGAAATCGTCCGTGTTCTCACGTAATGTCGGTAGCCAAAGGGTACTTCAGTTGTATTACAACTATCGTCATCGAAACGCCTCATTTCTGTTACCGCGCATATTATGATACCCGTTTGATTGCTTCTATGTCGGGATCTCTATTATTTTCATGTAACGTTACACTACCTCTTCGCTACCGTCGCAGATGCCAAATAAACAATAAATATTTATTTTAACTTTAATTTAACTTTTTAAAGTTATTTTAACCAAGAATACACGGATCAAATAAAATCTAAATAAATGTAGAATATGTCAGAAGAGCTTATACTCTTCTAGCGTTGGTTAACTTATTGACTACTGAATTTTGTACTTC
Source organism: Temnopleurus reevesii (assembly GCA_036244855.1). Classification (NCBI taxonomy): domain Eukaryota; kingdom Metazoa; phylum Echinodermata; class Echinoidea; order Temnopleuroida; family Temnopleuridae; genus Temnopleurus; species Temnopleurus reevesii. Next base: position 116,540 of record BQKZ01000517.1, on the reverse strand, counting down.
CCATAGACTTTATACAGGGACTACCCTATTCTAGTAGCCAATGGGTAAAGAGAGTGCTTTTTAGATGGGTTACAAAATACGTATCTATTTTCAAGAAGTGGCGGTACCCAAAGGATACTTGTGCATGAGACAAGTGATATAGTATACACCGTAATAATATTGAGAATTAACAGATATTTCACTACATTGTCTGGATTGATTTCTTTAGCCAATGAAATATTAAAGAGGGAAAACTTATGAAATAGTCGTTCGTATAGAGACCTAGTACCATTACATACCGATCAAAGGTTTCCCCTCCTTTAATGTCCAAAGAGGGTATTTGATCAATTGGCGGGTTTTCTTTTTGGGGGGTGCATGTGAGCTATTTTATTTGTCAAGCCATCGGCGTCTTAACATCCTTTTTTTGACAAAACTATAAATCCATTCTTCATGCTCTTTATTAGAAATAAGGAGAGGAAGGCAAAGTTAGTTCATCTTCCTCCTTAAACGCTAATGAATGAAGTTTAAGGACATCTTACTGTATTTGTTGCACATGACCCTCTGAAAAAAGAAATGAGATTGCGGCAGATTGGTAGCAAGATGATCATGCTGTTTAGATTTAATGCTGCTCCTGACGCCTTCGCTATAGAGACTCCAACCTGGATAAAAGGTAAAATAAAACATTTTGTTACAAGTTGCAAATTTAACCTTTTCTGTTTNAAAAGGGGGGAGGGTTAACATGGTTAAGAGGACCCCGAAATGTTCAAAAGTTGCATAACTTTTCAGAGTGTCATCACTCTGAAAATTTGAATCAATATCTAGAATCTAGAGGATTAGAGAAGTAACAGCCTTTTCCACAATGCGTAAGAGGCGCAATAGGAGTTTCATAGTTTCAGTTTCAGGGGGCTAACCCGTTGACTAATAATAATAATAATAATAATATATATGATTTATTGAATTTTATAATTTTATAATTCCCATTGACTTTGTGCATGGACTACCCGGTTCCAATAGTCAATGGATTAACCTTTCAAGCATGATGGATTCAACCACCGTTTAGTCATGTCTTAATATATTTACCATCTGTAACGGTTGCTACGCCCCAACCTTTTAAAAATATTTTGGGGTGTTTTTAAAGACTTTAAAGGTTATCAGTTATAAGAGACAGGTATATAATGAAACCCTTTAATATCCTGATCATAATAATGTAATCAAGAGAAAGTTTCGAATGCACTTGAGCCAATTCTTCCTCCAAACAAATCTATTTGTCACAGGCGCTCTTTCAAGCTACTTCAAAAATATCTCACACTTTCGATTTAATCTTGTTTGGTGAAAACTATGAAACTCATGTTATGCCTATGTTTATATCATAAGTAGGGTTCGAATCAATATTGATATTCGATTCACCCATTTACATCAGTAAAAAATCATTTATAGAGGATATCCAGTCTACTATAATTTATTGAGCGACTATTGAATATTATTTATGTTCAATAGTTTATCAATTTTATATAGTTTAACAACAAAAAAACGATTTCCTCCACAGATAGTCTTGTTTCGGTATGGCAAAGGAAATTCTATTATAATCAAAAGTGAGAGAGATTAATCATTGTTTCATATCCCCTTCATTGTCTCCTCTACATTAAATATAATCATGTGCAGTGTGTTACCTATTCGGAAAGTTGATCTATCGAAAGCTTACAGTGCTTGTTTTATAACTTCGCACTAAGAAAACAAGATATGCCACTTAACACACTAGAAGCCCCCTTTATGACGTAATTTTGCACCTTTTTCATAAAGCGGCAATGTTTAAAAAAATAATGTATTAAAAAAAATGCCGGAGTAAACCAGGGACATCGCAACGCATCTTAGGGGGTGTTGCTCAAAATCAACTGCAACTTTGCAAATTATAACGCGCATTTTCATTCGCGCACGGTATGCGCATTTTACAAGACGCGCACGAAACAATGATTTTGATTGGCGCGTTCCGATCAACTGCAACTTGCGATCAATTGCAACTTTTGAGCAACACTCCCTTAGACTGTTTAGCCGCGGTAGATGACAAACTCATGGCCCCATATAAACCAACCCTCTTGCGCTTCCCTGGTTCTACTTTCACGATATATTCGTCTCATATATATCGAAACACTGAGTCCTTGGTATCGTCACAACCCAGCGTGCGATATTGACCGACTCAAGCTGAATGTTCAATTATAAAGGCCTGCCTTTTTTCTTCCCTGGTCCGACTTACCTCGTTATATAGTCTGATATAGAATGAAGTCACAGCCGCCCAGTCACGCCAGTATGGAATGTTAATTGAGGTAAGACACAAGTACAATGTGGGTCCAGAGCGCGCAGCACAGCCTCTCCATGCATTGGCAGTCCGTGGTCTAACTTACCCCAGTTATCCGTCTGATGTAAACGGAGTATGGCACTAATTCGTAAACCAGGAATGTCACAACCCAGTATACAATGTTAGCAGAGGTAGGTTGAAAATTCGGACCCCATTAAACCCCCCCCCCCCCCCCAAAAAAAAAATATAGTTGGAATTCTGAAGTTTCCTTTCAATGTCTCCGATAGACCACCTGTTTTTCTTCCCTGGTCTGACTTACCCCAGTTATCCGTCTGATGTAGAAGTACTGTGGTCCTTGTTCGTAAACCAGGAATGTTACAACTCAGTATATGTTTACCGAGGTATAAACCACCCCTGTTTGTCCTCCCTGGTTTAACTTACCCCAGTTATCCGTCTGATGTAGAAGTACTGTGGTCCTTGTTCGTAAACTAGGAATGTCACAACCCAGTATGCCACATTCGCTGCCAGCCAGAGCAGCTACAGGGGGGAAAAGATGAAAAAGAATCATTAATAATTATATAAATTATAATATTTATATTCATTCATGATAGAGTTTAGAAAAAAGGGTTCAGTATTACACTTTGCAACACTAGGGGTAGCTTTTGGGATGGAATGTTACACTCGTTTTTCAAAATAGCGCAATATTGCTCCTTCTCCTCAATGTGCAAGATTTAGAAGAATAACCAAATTGTACCACCACTGGGAGTTCTTGGACTGAAAGATAAACCATAGCACTAATTAGGACATTGAAATCTGTGAGACATTATTTTTTAGTAATCGAGCGCCATGAGCGCCCAGCTGTGGCGGAGACCGGCGCTATCCAAGAGGCAATCATCATCATCATCATCATCATCAAGAGAATATTTAAAACTTACGACAGCTGTGGGGATTCGAACCCATGGCATGATGGTACACGTCATTCCAAGTCAAGCCGACTGAGTTGCTCTGTGCTGACCATCGCTCAATAAAAGCGGACACACAACTCAGTCGGTAAATCGTTGGATTTCGAATCCTTCAGGGCGCGGGTTAAAACCCCCCAACTGCCACATTCTATAAATGCATTTGGTAATGAATTTGGTATAGATTTCTAAGTTGATTCAATTTATTTGATCAATTGACTATTTTCCTCATTTCCTTGACAGCATTATGTTTTTATTATTGAACATGATGACAACACGTCGTAACTCTGTTAGCAGTGGTTAAGGCGAGGCAATCGTTATTTACTTAACATTAGAATAATTCATTTGATGACGACCGACCCAGCCCAGGGGAGTATGTTCCAGAAGAACTCTGCATCTGATTTGTTGCAAGAAATATTCATGGATCAGACAAAGCGAAAACATCGGGGAAAACATTTCATAATTGCCATAACAGAAAATGAAAAAGTATATACACTGATATATGTGTTTACAGTTTAGTGATCGATAGATCCAGGAAACTTATTTCACAAACATCCTCTCAAATTTAAGACCGAATGAGGTTTGCATTTCTTTTAATCAGATCACAAAATGAAAGGAAAACGCAGGGATTACAAAAAAAATAGAGTTATCTTAAAAATGAGACACTTTTTTTCTTTCTTTATCAGGTAATATGAAACGCGAACATGCAGATTCAGTTTTAGAACCGAAACACCCTCATGAACACGTACACCGGCAATGAAGAAGCAACTTTATTGTTTACCAAAAGATTCTGATATCCGGAGGATGCCACTGAAAGACAAATTTATGATTACTTTTTTATCGATGTGATAAAGATTTTCCCATTAAGATTAAAACATGTTATGATAACGTTAAGATTAAAAAAAGAAAATTTTGCACAAATTAAAAAATGCAACAAGTCTGGAAGTAATTGGAAAACAAATTCATTTTCCATTTGTGATATCTCTTAATTGTCATTGATAATAAAACACTTGGATTGATTCAGTTTACGTTTTGACATGGACAGACATAATTCTATGTCGGTTCTTATTTGATGAATTTGATTTTTGTTTATTCGTTTTGTAGTTGTTTTGTTTCATTTATTTGTTCTTGTTTTATTTTGTTTTGTTTTGTATATTGATTTTTTTTTCTTTCTTTCGTGTGTATTTTGTGTGTGTGTGTGTGTATTAATGAGTCACGTCAGTATATTCTTTCTTCTTTTTCTATTGTTCTTTTTAATGATGTAATAATATTGTATAAATGGTACATATTGTAGAGTGTTTCAAACAAGAAATGCAGTCAAATTTAAATCAATAGAAATATTGGTCTTTTGGGACATGCAAGTTGGTGTCTGTTAATTGCCTGGGTTAACTGGTTCGTATAGGTCAGCCAGGTCCTGTGATAATTCGGGCTAAACTATGTGGTTTCGATTAGGAACTAAATTAGATGAGAATACACTTCATGTACTTTGAACTCCATCCGGTGTCTAAAGGAAGGATATCCTTGCTTTTGTTTATGGTAATACAATCACAATGATTACACAAAATTGCCTGTCAGATTTTCTCTATAACACTTGCATGAATAATAAAGAGGCAATGTGTATATTACACCTTCACTAATACTATATAATATATAGTACAAAATAAGAAGAGAGTACAAAGTTGTGCCTTTAAGAGTAAAAAAAAAACTAATGCAACAGTTGAGCACCTCTAGGGTGACATATATATTGCACCTTTTTCATAATTTAGATCGAATAATTTATGTGATTTCAATTATATTGTTTGTTTGTCAATGTATTATTACCTAGTTCTTCTTCTACTTCTTCTTTAATCATGATAATGTTTCACCTGGATCCCATGGAAGACCAGTAATGTCGTGACTGGCACAGCTGAATGGGATATCCAACCGATTCATTTTTTTTATCATGTTTATATGTAAGTACTTGTATAATTCATTTTGTTTGTATTTTTATTTTGTTTTTTTATTTGAATCGGAAAATAAATACAATACAATACAATATATGGTTCTATATTGCACCATTTCATATGCAATATTCTACAAAAATATTTAAAAAAACGCGACGGTTGTGGGTTCGAAACCACTCCATGAAGGACCTTTTCGTTTAAAGCAATGCGATCTATCGACTGAGCTATATACCCGTTCCTGCTGACCAATGGACATAAGGACATCAGAAGTTTAGTTATCAGATATATTCTACAGAATTTTGTGGCTACTGCTCACGGATAAAGCGTCTATGTGCCTGCATGGTGTCCTATGAATCCAACCATTGGTCGAAAGCAGCTCAGTCGGTAGCGCGTTTTGGCTTGAAATAAAGCCATTGTACATGGAGCCAACCCAACAGCTGTTGTGACTGGAAATTATTTTGTGCAACGTATACTGCACTCCGACGATAATGTATAAAAGGGTCGCCGAATGTTGAAGGGTGCAATTCTGCACCTTTCTTTCCTAAATATGTTCATGACGAGTTCACTAATCCTATATTCACGGAGGCGCCGTAGTGTAGTGGTTCCGACTCTCGCCTTTCAACTAGAGGGTCGTAGGTTCGAATCCCACCCATGGCGTTAATTTCCTTCAGCAAGAAATTCATTCACATTGTGCTGCACTCAACCCAGGTGAATATCACCAGGTGAGGTGAACCTGTTAGGAATATTTATTTAGTGAAATGCCATGTGCGCTGGTGGACGCCGGGCTAAAGCCAGGGTAATAATAATGTAAAGCGCCTTGAGCACTCCGCAGAGTGGATACGTGCGCTTTATAAATTGCATCTATTATTATATTGGGTCAATGGTACCAATCCTATATTGGATCAATTGCGCTAATCCTATATTGAGTCAATATCACTAATTAACCTTTGAGTTAACCTTTGACATTTCAATGGCCTTCGTTAATCCCCCCCCCCCCCCCCACATCCTCCGCACTTTACTCCTTTTCACCATTCTATGCTGTCTTGTTTTGTCTTATTGATAATGTGCTTTTAATTGGTTATTTTATGTATTTTTAAAGTGACGTGAAATAAATTGAATTGAATTGAATTAAACTAATCCTATATTGTACCAATGGCGCTAATCCTATATTAGATCATAAAGGGGTATTTTCGAATCATGTTCTCTGGAGAAGATCATATACATATGACTTATAAGGGAACAAATCCACTAAGATTTAGTGCTCAAGGCGCGCACAAAAAGAAATAAGAGAGTGGAAAATAACACGTAAAATGTAATCATAAATAAACATTATTGCAAAAATGAGAGAAATTACATGAGCAAAATTTATCATTCGAATATGTCTTAGCTATAATATTTTTCTCACCCTCGTAACATAGACGTATAAACGTTTGTGAATATATTAAAGGGTAATTACACCCAGACATTAATGTACGGTCAGTAAATGAAGAAGAATTAGGTGAACAAACTGTGAAAATTTGAGCAAAATGGGAGATCTGTTCAAAAGTTATGAATTTTCAAAGTTATCATTTCCACCTGTGCTGGGCATCCTTGAATTGGCAACGTACAGGTTGTATAGCCAATTAGCATAATCTGTGATGTCATACATGGAGAACTCATCATTCACTTTGTATATAATTTTTTTGAAAATGGCTCAATATCATATTTCAAATAAGGAATCAACACCGTTCTTTCTTGAATTCTTGCAGAATTTATATGGCTATAACATATTTAACAGAAAAAAACAATTATGTCTACTTTTCTGGAAAAAGTGGAAAATGTGAAATTTTGTGAACAAATTGAATGGAGAGTTCTCCATGTTGGCAGCCATTTTGTGCCTGTACGTTTGCCAATTCAAGGAGCCCATGCGGGGTGTAAATCAAAACTTTGAAAATCATAACTTTTGAATGGATTATCAGATTTTGCTCCAATTTTCACTGTTTTTTTATCTTATTTTTCTCCATTTAATGATAGCAATTTAATGTCTGAGTGTAATTTCCCTTTAAGAGTTTGTCACAAGAATGGGATACCTGGGTCCATTTCCAGCAATTGGCATCTGGTGTACAATTTTATAAAAACCCATTATGAAAAACAGAAATACAAGCCTAGACCTGTACATGGAAAGACAGTTTTATATGATTGGAAGACAAAGACAATATGTAAATGTTGCATCATTGTAATGGTACTTATTTACGCCAAACCATGACCTCGGTGTAGTTAGCTTCGGTACATATTGGCTAAAACTCTTTTGGTATTATTATTTATTCGAAAATATTTATACAGAATGACAAAATCAGTTAAACTGTTTTACATCATGGTCCTGATTGATTGCTGAGTAATTACAAAACGGGTTATTTGACAAGACATATCAAGTCTTCATCGCCTAACCAGCTATATAGCATTATTTTGATGAAATTAATAATTGATTATCAGACAATTTATATGATTGTGGTTGTTAGTCGCATGAATTTTGCGTGCTGGAACTTGGTGCCTTACAAGTCACATTATTGTATTTATTAGATTGATTACGTGTTCTGATTATGAATAACTATTAAACTGTTTCACCATGATTTCTTTTCACGTCCTGATATCACCCTCACTTTCAGCAGCAAGAATATTTTCCAAAACAACATTTTTACGCTTGGGAAACATTGTATTATTCATTGAACAGAGAGAGATCAAGGACGAACCATTCATCAATTTTTGTGAATTAGTCAAAAAAATAATAGTGACTTCAACTCCTAACACAATATTCTCTGCTTTTTTACACCAAGTCAATATGTAACAATGACGTGTAAATACTGCATGGTCTATAAAACTAAAGATAAAATTTTTGTTCGCGCTTTATTGCAAACGTGTAATATCTTAATTTTCTTAGAAGAAACACCTGTTAGCATTGCCTTTATACACCGCAAATTAAAAAGTTTTAAATTTAAATCTATAAGACCTATTTGAAGTCCGATGGATTGGTCCCTTTCTACAGTCTCTGAAAGTTTAAAAACTGAAGTTTTATAAGCTTAGATTTAATTCTTTATAGATGAAGTCATCTCCGTAAGTCATCTCTACATCAATCTATTATTTCGTTGTTCCACTTTTTTATTATTATTTTCATCCTTATTCCTATCCGTCGTTATAAAAGTAACTATTCTTGTAAAGGCTGGCATAATTCAGAGTATTTCATCGTTGTCTATGATAGGTGAATTACTAGGGTAACTGTAGGTAAGGAAACAATCCATTTGATTTGTATTTAGGTCTTTGTGACCTAGAATGTGATGTGATTTGAAGTTAAGTAGTTTTTAACTACTCTATTAACACATTTAACAACATTTGATCTTTGATGCTATAAACATCTACAAATACACATACAAATGTTTACAAAGCATTAGACAGTCTATAATTCGTATTTCTAATATCTCTTTAAAATGATCATTTGATGATTATTATATATGATTTGTTCCCAGACTTTTAAAACACGAAGGCATTTGATATCAAATACGTGATACAAATTCTATCATATTGTAGTTTTACATGTTTTACAATAGGACTATTGGCGTTGTGTGAGTGCCGACTCATATGATCTGATTATTATTTATCTCTTAAGTGTCTTCATCATTATATCAAACATCAATATACCACCAAAAAGTTAAAATTAGGTGATTTTATAAGCAACAAACTGATTTTCGCATTGAACATTTGAAGGAAATAAAAATCTTCTCCCGGACACTTGCAAAGTGAGGGACCATGATTACATACACCAATGACGAATTGATTACGTAATCAATTGTTCTGTTAATAATGCTGAAAGTCGTCACTTGTTGTCCATGTGACGTTTCCTACTGTGTACAAGCAGGAAATACCGAGCAGTGAACGAGGAAACTAAACCTGGACAATAGAAACCTATTATACAGAATAAGAATGTCTAAAAGTGACAGACAAAATACACACAAAAAGAGAGCAGGGATTGAACCTTTTCATCCCGCGGACTCTTCATAATTCACGCAAATTTGCCTTCCTGGCTTCAGAGGGCACTGAACTACAGGCCTTATACATGTACTTCATATTACACTAAATCGGTAAAGTTTTGGTAAAAGCGAATATTTTTGTCACCAGATTGTCAAGAATTACAAAACCAGTGTAATCATTAGCAGCTACCATCGTATACATGTATGTAGAAAGTCTGGACCTTTTACTAAAAATCTACTCTGAATTCAATTATCATACCATCAAAATCAAGGAAATATCAGGATATACTAATTAAGAATGGAAGTGATGAAAAAATGCAAACACACACACGCACACACATTTCATATATATGTATATTCATATATATGTATAATTATAACTATATTGTTTTCAGAGTCCTCAATCAGAGCTAGTCCTCATTCACAAGGTTAATTTCTTTTAGTTCAATTTAATGTCTATCTTTTATTTGTATATCTTCTCTGTATGTATATTTATGTGTGAATTTCTACTTTGTTTGATTTTATTTGCTTATAAATGTTTATTTCATTTTCACTCTGTGATTGTTTTCTATCACGGCCTCGCCGAAAAACAGCTTGTACAATTTTTGTAATATTTTGTGTTTACCGTGAATAAATAAAGTTAACCAACGAACCAACCAACACGGTCAAACCGGTCACCCCTCCCCCAGCCCCTTTATTGGCACTGTTCTGTATGTACAGATCGGTAAGCCCCACCCCACCCCTACGAACATATTGTCTGTGTTTTTGTTTTTTTGTTTTGCTATTGTTGTTGTTGTTGTTGTTGTTGTTGTTGTTGTTGTCGTTGTTGTTGTTGTTGTTTGTGGTCAGCCCAGCAGCAGGAATATCATATTGCGGCCACCCATCCATGACATGAACAGCTAGGCAAGCTTATTTTCCCAACATATAATATGCCAGTGAGTTTGCATTTGAATGCATTTATTGGATCAAGAATTTTATGATAATTGCTATTTCAAATCGCATTTTTTCGGGTCAGTAGAACATGTCCTCTGTTAACAGAGGATAAATGGTACAATTGAAATTAGTTTGGATGCGGTATGGATATGGGTTGATGCGTTTTCATGGAGAATATTGAGAACAATGAGAATATTATTGTGAATATGAACCGCTGGTATAATATCATGAGAACCGAATGTTGTTGTTCTTTTATTCAAAGTTCTGCCATCGTCACTGATCGTGTGAAGAAAATCAGTATGCAGGGCTCAGTGTAGATGAAAACAGTCTGAAATGTTCACATTGCTTTAATCGTATAATTGTAAATATGTTTACCCCTTTCATTTAGCATAAGCAAGGAGACTTTCATTGACAAGAGTTGACAATAGGTTCGCTCGGTGTATAAACAAACATACTAAAATGAGAGAGTATTCATTCACAATGCATTGAAACGGGCAGAGCTCAGAGATATGTGCTGTAAAGATATTTGAATGTAATACGATTGCATTATCCGTCACATCAGGCAGCGGAATGTCCAAACGTCACAATCATCGAATAAACCGCATAAGCATTGTGACATATAAGTAACGATGACCCAAACTTTCTTCACATCATTGACATATCGAGCTAAACTTTCAGACTTTGACTATGGCACTTTTACTGATACTGCGTTAAAAAGTTGTTACACTCACCAGAAAGAAGTATTTCAGCCCTTCGTTCAAGAATTTATCACCCATGTTGGTGAGTGGCTCTTGTCCCGAAGACGAAGAAAGAGATCGTTAGTCCAATTAGATGAGCTGTCCAACTCTGTAATGACAGTCTTTATGAGCTCATCGAGAGAGTAATGTTATTTCCTTGTTTAGTCCAAGCGTGAAGACGGTTCAGACGAATCAGTGTGATAAACACCGCCAACTTGCACTCTCATGCATGTCCGGGTTTGAGGGGAGAGAAGAGCGATTTGGGGGAAAAGTTGGATAATTATATCACAAAGCCCCTCTGGTAGCCGGTCTCTCTGTCACACCACTGAATGCGATCTACTTTTGACTGACAGATCACCACACTATTGCAATTTGATGTCAAGTGATTCTGTTTTGATTCGTGAATCAGTGTGACAGAGTATGTTTGTGAATAACAATACAGCTATGGTACAGGATGACCCTAAAATATTGAACTCATCAGGAATCAGTGACTTCATGAAAATAGTGTTTCATCAAGTTAGAAAAATACCTACTCGACTTGAAGAACAAATAGAAAATAATCTAGTAGTATAAAGGTATTTGACATCATATCTTAATATATTAATGATAATAATAATACAAAACATTTATATAGCGCTTAATTGAAGTGTTTCCAATCGCTCTGTGCATTATTACCCGGCTAGCATGGCTACCATTCGACGCTCACTGCATTCAAGGAACTTCTTCCTCCCAGTACCCATTCGCCTCACCTGAGTTGAGTGCAGCACAATGTGGATAAATTTCTTGCTGAAGGAAATTGACGCCATAGGTGAGATTCGAACCTACGGCCCTCGGGTTAAGAAACCTGTTCATTTCTTAAACACTAATGGATAATTGGAGGGAGCCTGTGAAAAAGCAATTATTGTTGTTTATATAGGCGACCAAATAAATGCATGCATGGTAATCATCGTGCTAAATTAAGTTCGTAGAAAGACTAATGAGGTCTGGACGTTAGATGAGACGATGATCAGATAATGAATATCTTCGAACATCTAATAATATTTTTACTGAAAATATTATTGATTCACATGTTCCATGATTTTTATGGATTATCCTGCAGAGAATTGATCCCACTCATTCTGAATCGAGACAGAGAGGTGTTGTTTTGCTGCACGGTTCTCTTAACATGCCTACACGGTTAGAGAAAAGGGTGTCATGTTGCACATTTCAACATTGATGGCACTCTTTGTCATGTTTTGCACGTTTTCATCTGAGTGCAATGTTTAAGATTAACAAATTGAAAACCCCGAGCGGGATTCGAACCCCCACCATGAGGCATCGCTTCATTCCAAGTCAAACACAATACCGACTGAGCTATTTAGGGCTTACTACCTAATGATTGTCATAAAACATCAATCAAGGACTTAGTATGCATTTCATGTAGGTTCAAATTATCCCCGTTAATAAAAGTTTGGATGTCCTAACCCAAAAAGATCAGAACAAATCATCACTTAGTAAAACGTGTGGAGTGGAATATACTGATCCTTCAATGGTAAGGGTTCAATCCCATCGCCGTGGTGTAGTGGTTCTGACTCTCGCCTTTCAATTAGCCTGGTCGTAGGTTCGAATCCAACTGATGGCGTTGATTTCATTCAGCAAGAATTTTATCCACATAGTGCTGCTCTCGACCCAGGTGAGGTAAATGGGGACGGCAGGAAGAAATTCATTGTAACGCGGGGCGCTGTCATTGTTGCCAGCTAAAGCCGGGTAATAGTGAGTGTAAGCTTTCAGCGCCATGAGCACCGAAACGGTGGACCTGTAAACTATACAGCTAGCATCATTATTAACTGCACAATTGTTTATGTTTGAGAAATTTGGAAATCATCAACATAATACAGTCAACATTGTTTTCATATTATATACATTTTGTTCATATATATTGCCTTATGTTAACAGTTAAGCAAATTATACAAAATGAAAATATTTTGCCTTTATAAAAAAAAAGGGTGTAATATTGTACATTTACATATCTTTTTAATTACCATATTGCACAGTAAATAAAAGTGCTCACGTACTGCAACGAGTATAATTGCACCTTTATTTCTAAGTGCGTGCATCGTGTACAAAGCATTAAAAAACACTCCTTTTCTGCAACCACTGAGGTCATTTGTGCGGAAGGGAAATTAATTTGTCAAATTTTGTTGTTTACCGAGAACTTTGACTCATTTAGAATTCCGCAGTTTAGGGGAAATAGAGTAATATTGAGTAAACAATAGAAGGGCGTGACCTACAAATCAAAATACAAGTACTCTCTCTATAAGTTATGTACAGTACAATACGATGCACAATGAAAAAAATGAACGTTGAATAACATTAAAACATTTTGGTAGGTGGACAGAATNTGATGTCCTAACCCAAAAAGATCAGAACAAATCATCACTTAGTAAAACGTGTGGAGTGGAATATACTGATCCTTCAATGGTAAGGGTTCAATCCCATCGCCGTGGTGTAGTGGTTCTGACTCTCGCCTTTCAATCAGCCTGGTCGTAGGTTCGAATCCCACTGATGGCGTTGATTTCCTTCAGCAAGAAATATATCCACATAGTGCTGCTCTCGACCCAGGTGAGGTAAATGGGCACGGCAGGTAGAAACTCCTTGCAATGCGGGGCGCTGTCAATGTTGCCAGCTAAAGCCGGGTAATAGTGAGTTTAAGCTTTCAGCGCCATGAGCACGGAAAAGGTGGACCTGTGAACTATACAAGTAACAACAATTATTATCATCATTATTAACTACACCATTTTTTATGTTTGAGAAATTTGGAAATCATCAACATAATACCAGGGAGTTAGAAAGTTTCAACTCCCTGATAATGCAGTCAACATTGTTTGTATATTATATATATTTTGTTCATATAAATTGCATTATGTTAAAAAAATATATATTTTGCCTTTATAAAAAAAAAGGTGCAATATTATACCTTTACATATCTTTTTAATTGCCATATTGCACAATGAAGTGCTCACGTAGGCCTACTGTTACGAGTAAAATTGCACCTTTATTTCTAAGTGCGTGCATCGTGTACATAACATCACAAAACACTCCTTTTCTGCAACCACTGAGGTCATTTGTGCGGAAGGGAAATTAATTTGTCAAATTTTGTTGTTTACCGAGAACTTTGACTCATTTAGAATTCCGCAGTTTAGGGGAAATAGAGTAATATTGAGTAAACAATAGAAGGGCGTGACCTACAAATCAAAATACAAGTACTCTCTCTATAAGTTATGTACAGTACAATACGATGCACAATGAAAAAATGAACGTTGAATAACATTAAAACATTTTGGTAGGTGGACAGAATTGATTTTGTGAGGAAAGGGAGAAAATGCACAACAAAGGCACCTTACATTTATTTATTGTCTTCTTTATAAAAAGCCGGCTAAACAGCTAGTCCCATTCAAACCAAAAAAAAAGGGGGCCTGCTTCACAATTAGGGGGCCATTCTACACTCAATCATCAATATACAACCAATGAACATGGAACATCACATAAGGAAATGAATATCGTGAAAGTTGAAAATTCACAAAGCGATATTCATTCTAAACACAAAGTCTGGGATTTTATAGAAATGTTCTGCTTCCCATTTTGGGGCAAGGGGTCGCCCCCCCCCCCTTCATCCGCACCCGAATTTGAGTTTTATACTTTTCACTTTAATCAGCATGTTAACCCATTAATCTTCATAAAGTGGTCGTGTGACATTCAAAATGTTTATCATACTTATCTTTATTTCTTAATTCGTATATATTGTCGCATGTAGCGATATAAACCAAAAAAGAAAGAAAAGAAAAACTCAACTCATTGTATATGTTACAGGAAAAGGGAAATTGGTATGTTGATTCATGACAAAGTAGGTTTCGTTTAATTGAAAGACATCAACATAAATATTGGGAATTTCAGAGTAAACGGGTAAAATGTTCCGTGTATATGATTTAAAAATAAAAATCACTTTCTTCTTTACCCAAACTTGTAATTCTCACTTTCACGAAGTGTCATTGTAGCGAAAGGGTAATATTGCGTGAAACAATTTGAAACGTATTTTCTCAAGTCTGAGAATTCATCAGGAACCGTGGAACGATGGAGAGGGGGAAAGCG
>BQKZ01000517.1:46580-60281 GCA_036244855.1 Temnopleurus reevesii | reverse complement strand
AGTACAGTCAAACCTCGTTATAACGAGATCGTTGGGACCAGAGAAATTACCTCTTAATATTGAAACCTTGTTATATCAGGGCCGAAATACAATAAAATACAAAGCGATGGGACCAAGGAAATTACCTTGTTATAATGAGGGCTCGTTATATCCGTGCTCTTTATAACGAGGTCTGACTGTATAATGATTCAATTCCTTTCTGTAGCATTTAATGACCTTTTTTGTTCAAGAAGAGGGAATTGACCTGCAAGTAGAATCATGCAGCTTCTATTTTGTACTTTTGTTTTATATCTCCAAAATTTAAATATTTGGTATCTCGTTCAAGTCAGTGTAATTTAGCATGAAGAGGACCTTTAGGGTGTCTGAGGCCCCAAATGATAATTTGCTTGTCCCGAAGTATACACAATCCAACCCCACTAAACATGCAATGGCATGACTGAGAAACATGTTTAGTTTTTAAAATGTTGAATTTTAAAGACTAAGGGGGTGTTGCTCAAAATCAACTGCAAATCAAATGCAACTTTGCAAATTGAAACGCGCATTTTCATTCACGCACGGTATGCGCATTTAACAAGACGCGCGTGAAACAATGATTTTGATTGGCGCGTTCCGATCAACTGCAACCTGCGATCAATTGCAACTTTTGAGCAACACCCCATAAAAGTTTCTCATGATAACGACTTGTATGTAGTCTACCTCACATAGATATAGGGCATGCACACAAAGAACGTGCACGCATTCAAAAAGCCACGCACAGAGCCTCAATTGGGATTAGGCTCTGTGCGTTGATTGTGAACAATACGTTTATTTGTTTCTTACTCCTTGTCTAGTAATGCATATCTTGTTGGATAAAATTATTTTGGGTTAATTGTATGTACTTAGGTGAAATACAAATTATTTTTATGACCTCAGTTACCCTTTAAAACTATCCAATGTAGCGTTATGTGGAGTAATCTTGGAAAATGTGCAACTCAGATATACAGTTTACTTGTATGATGTTTCATGTAATTAACATCGGTTGTCCTCATGATATTTGGTGGATTGCATCATTTGCATCTGCCAATTTTTACTAGCCTTTTGCACTCTACATGTAATTCCCATTTGGACAGTGTTAATAAGGGGGAGGGGTGTTGTTCAAAATCAACTGCAAATCGACTGCAAGTTTGCAAATTGTAACGCATATTGTCATTTGCGCATAGTATGCGCATCTTGTGTATGTGCATTTTACAAGATGCGCATGAAACATTGATTTTGATAGGTGCGTACCGATCAAATCCAACTTGTGATCAATTGTAACTTTTGAACAACACCTCCTAGGGGAAACCTGTACTTAGGTCCTTTTTCTACTGATATCCTTATTTTTTGTTTTGTTATTTCAGGAATGTATTGTAGTTTACTAAGAAGGTATTCAATATTAAGATATATTTCAAAGAGGTTGATTAATACATGGTATATATTTGTTTGGATCTAACTGAACCTAAAATTGTAGAAAGTTAACACTTGTTTTGGCAATTGATCAATGATACTTCAGCATATTTCCGTCAGGGGGAATTATAATTAAATAATAATGATAACAAGTCTTTAAAGCATGATGGCTACTTTATTTTTTACGAAATGTTCTCAAAATGGGCACTGCAATTTTGTATACAGTCCAACCTAGATATGAATAGCTCTGATATAAAGAGCCCTCGTTGATATAATAAGGTGATTCTACAGTCCAAATCATTTGTTTGCTATTGAATTTTTGACCTTATATAACAAGGTTTCAGTATAAACAGGACATTTTCCGGTCTATTTGACATATAGAAATTGAATTTATGCATCTTGCTATGCTTTAACAGTAGATATATAAAATCCCATGTGTTTTCGCACACTAGGAATGTACATACATGTAAATGATTTACATAACTTTTTAGTTTCATTCAGAATTTATTTAGATATTTATAGAAATTTATGCTTTTGGCATGCGATCTAAAAGTGCAAGATTTATTTCACTGTTTAACTGTTTCATGTTATATTTATGCAAGATTTGTGTTCCACCGTTCGAAATGGTAACATTACATGCTTGTACAGTGAAGCAAAATGTTTTTGATATTATATTTATAGACGGCAACTGGAAAACATGATTAAAATGAGTTATGTTATTCCAACTTTCATAGGAGGAGTTATCTCCCATTTTCAAGAAAAATTATGCTGGAATTTGATGCCCCTTTTCAGCCAAGCCCTGCAGCACACAAACATCCAATGTTTATCATTAACAGGTTATATATTTGTTATTCACTGCTCCTTGTTCCCCTTTAAATTCATCAACAGGTCAACAACACTCTTTTTGGTATTTTGCCTGAGTCTTGTGCATATCAGCCCCTTTCTCACGCTCACATTTCAGTAATTATGCATGCAATTCTAATTGACCTCTCCATTATATAAATGGCCAATGAGAATTGATAGTGATCACATGCCCTTTGACCTCTGACCCTATGGCATTTCTGGAGCAGTTGTTACTAGGTTATTTCATTCATGTCTGAAAAAAAAATTATTTTGATTTTGCATTGGCAATATTTAGGTGTTATCCAAGAAAACTTGCTTTATTATGTAGACTGTTTATTGTGGTGTTGTCATGGTATAATGTATAATAGGTTCTATATATTTGCTGCTGATTGTATGTTGAATAAATCACATAAATAAGTGGAATAAAATAATGATTTGTCAATTTAAAAGAAAATAATGTGGAGGGCAGAGGGAGAATCGGGGATCATGTTTTTGTAGAAAGAAATAGAGAGAGGGAGAGAAAGAGATGGGGAGACAAGAGGGGGAGAGAGAACAAGAGGGAGGAGAGAAAGACAGATGGAGAAAAGGAAGAAAGAGAGGGAAGAGACAGAGAGAGAGACTGATGGAGAGAGAGAAGAAAGAGAGAGATAAAAGAAGGAAGAGGGAGAGAGACAGATGAGAAAGAGAGGGATTGAGAAGATACATATTGTTCTATTCAATGGTTACCATAGATGCAAGGAAGCCAATGCAACCTTCCAGAGAATGCATGGTAGAAATTATATGGTCAATCTCCAGACAGCTCCACAAAACACTTTCTCTCATGAATGAGAAAACATTTGGGTCGGGCATTGGCTGGTTCGTGCTTTAATTCTTCTCCTCCTATATACATTCACACCTCGTTATAATGACGTCCTTGGGACTAGAGAAATTATCTCTTTATATCGAAACCTGTTATATCAGGGTCAAAATACAATAAAATACAAAGAGATGGGACCAGGAAAACAACCTTGTTAATATAACAAGATCTTATTAGTGATCTTTATAATGAGGTTGGTCTGTATTCATTTGATTTATTACAATCATTCCATAAGGTAGACATCTCGGTAGACATATGTGAATTAATCTTGGGGAAGGGGTGGTAATACAAAAAAATACATTTCAGTTCAGACAAGATTTTTTCATGTTTCTTTTCTTTTATTAGAGTGCACATATAGAACTCCCACAAAGAATGTGAATATACACATGTTTTAATGTAAAACGTACATTCAAGTAATTACCAAAATATATACAAAGTAAACAAAATTCTTTAGAAAAGAAAGACAAAGTATTTAAAAGGACGAATTAAAAGTAAATATAACCTATACTGCATTTATTACTGCAGCACACAAACTAAAAGATTAAATTGTCAGAAAAGTAGAAAAATGATGAATGAATTGATCAATCTTAATACTACCAAAACGATGTGTTACAAAATAAACCAAAACAAATTACATAATCCCCTGAGATCAAATAGTTACGGAAAATTAATACATGACTCCCCTTTAACAGCCCTTTGAAGAAAAAAAAGTACTGATTAAAAGATAATAATTTATCATAACATTTACAATGATTGTATTAATCAACATTAAGATTTTGTTTAACTTTTTTGTAAATGAACTTAAAAACTCCATATATGAGACAAAAATGTGCAGTAATGCAAAGCATGGTTTGAATGAAAAAAAATCTTTGTTGGGTGCTTGTGACAAGTACATTTATTTCACGACAGAATGCTTTTACCTGAAAATTCTCACACTGAAATTACACACTTTACATTTATTTCAGTATTTTCATCGAACAACGCTTAACATAAAACCAAAATAAGGTTTAATAAAAACACTATATTTTTTATGATAAGTGCAGCTATTGTGTGTATGAAACACCTACATGTATCCCACCCTAAGAGGGTGTTGCTAAAAATCAACTGCTAATCAACTGCAACTTTACAAATTGCAACGCACATTTTCATTTGTACGTGGTGTGCGCATTTAACAAGACGCGCATGAAACAATGATTTTGATTGGCGCGTACGAATCAACTGCAACTTACGATCAATTGCTACCTTAAGTCATGCCCCAAATAGAGGGACAATTGAATTTCCTTTTTCAAGAGACATAGGAAAATATAAGATAAAATAGTAAAAATTAAAGGAGGCGAAGACCCTAAAAGCAAAGCTTGTATTCGGGTCGCCTTAAGAGCTCTAAAAGAGCAATACTGCAATGCCCATGCGGAGTGCAAAATTACAAAAGAAATAAAAAGGGGTCAGAATTTACAATGAAAAGAGAACCACAATATGTGCATTCAATATAATGAAATGGTCATTTTAGCTGGCCTCAAGACACCATGCATGCTTCAGGTCTTCATGAGGCCATAAAAGACTTCTTTGGATGCCCTTAGGTGCTGTTTTTTGAAAAAATAGCGTCGTACTATTGGAAAGTTTTTTTTTTTAATTTTGTCTTTCTTTAAACACTACATAGACAAAGATCATTTCAAAATGATTTTTCAGTTTTTAACTTTATTTACAATTTCACTGTGATTTTTCAACTTGTGTGAAAAGTAATGAAAAAAAGTTCAGGGCAGACCAGTTTTCAGAGTATCAGTTGGTTGAGGACATCCTAAAGATATTGGGGAGCCTAGTGGAGGATGTAAACCTGGAAACGGCGATCTGTTATTGTGCAAACAACCTTTATAATTATGATTGAACATACAAAAACGTCAGTAATCCAACACAAAAGGAAAACCTTTGAACTGTGCCAGCAATGAGGATCAATCATATATACTGAACAATAAAAGAGAGAGAAATTATTTCATTCACCCACTCAATGTTTTTCCAAATTATAATGCACTAAACAAGTCTTGTGGCTAGGATCACATTCACGCTGGCAACAAAGCACACAATTTTATAAACTTCTTTTGAAAGAAGCCTTATAATCATATTGTTTTCACATAAAAAGGAAAATATACTCTTTCTGTTCACAACTGGCTATTCAAATACCTGTATATGTGAGAACTTCAAGGCTGGTAATGAAAAAGGCAATTTGACACTGATTAATAGGCTGCTTTCATAACATATTAAACACAAAGGCACAAGTAGAGGTTGATCAATAGATTACATTTGAGGAATATTCAAAAACTAAAGCCTCTCATTTACGAGTAAATTTGGTATAGGAGCCCCACTTGTAATATGAGTCAACTGCTTTTGTCTGTATGTAGGGCATACACGTAGTATTTACATGTACTTTTACAAAATGTTATCAAGACAATACCCTACAAGACCCTCTTAAAATCACTCATTTCTTTAGCAGATGTAATTACAGTTTTGGTTATTTTACTTAATGTTATCTTGTTCATATTACTACAATTTAAAAGTGCATTCAAAATTTCTTTGTTACAAATATTATAACTAATATCCAATGATTTGTATAATCTCTTCTCACATTAAATTGGCAAAACAAAGGGATTATGTTTTCCCACACAAGACTTATTCACTGAACTAGCACTGTAGTCTACAATCATTTTACAAGCATGCACATATACACTGCTAGAAAAAAGAAGGTATGTACTGTGCTATTCATCAAAATAGGCTCAAAATTCACACATATCAAGGTGAAATTAAGAATTAAAAAAGAATTATATTGTACATTATATACAAGTCATGATACCTATATATGACCTTAGTTAAAATATTTCATTGATTCTGAAAATAGTGTTTGTCCTTTTCCTTGGTTTATAAAGGGAAAATTGGAAAATAAAAGCGTGTTCATTTGCTATACGGCTTTATAACCTGTATATACATTATACAAATATACATTATGTGCAATAAAGATTTCAATAAAATCCATAAAAATTAGAAATTTATTCACTTACATTTAGTATAAAGTGCAATGTTTTACTACTGAAAGAATCATAGTACTATACTTCCATTGCAAAAATTGTAAAATTGTAANTTATATACAAGTCATGATACCTATATATGACCTTAGTTAAAATATTTCATTGATTCTGAAAATAGTGTTTGTCCTTTTCCTTGGTTTATAAAGGGAAAATTGGAAAATAAAAGCGTGTTCATTTGCTATACGGCTTTATAACCTGTATATACATTATACAAATATACATTATGTGCAATAAAGATTTCCATAAAATCCATAAAAATTCGAAATTTATTCACTTATATTTAGCATAAAGTGCAATGTTTTACTACTGAAAGAATCATAGTACTATTCTTCCATTGCAAAAATTGTAAAATCTAAAAAAAAAAAAAATGAGAGTTAAATAAATTCTTCTTCAAGAATGAAGCTTACATATCTTTTCTGCATGAAATTCATAAAAAGCTACATTGTAATACTTGAGTTCTTTATCTAATTATGAAATAACAATGTCCTTTGAATGATACTTTAATGATTCTTTAATTACTTAATACCCAACTACATGTACCTACCAGGCTAAGCTGCTGAGACAAATTGGTGATACAATTCATTTTGTTTTAATTCCTTTAAATCTACATCTTGTTCGTTTAAGTTTCAAAGAAAGAAAGGTTAAGACTTCTAACAAATCTATATCACCTTCTTGATGCCAAATACTCTACGACCATTCCAAAGTTAGAAAATGTGCACTAAAATTACAGAATCAAAGTATACAAACATCAGATTATTTCTGCAAATGTGTATGAGGAGTATATAGGGTGTTTCTTTATTGGATATTCCCTATACAAGTACAACAACTCTATATGCTTGAATGATAAACAAATCTGTAATTCCTCATTGCTATACAAGCAGAAGATGAGTTGTGTAGAGGTAAAACATGTGACTTAATCAATAAAACTTACAAAATATTAAAAATTACGAGACCAACTTGATTATTTACATCATTATCTAAAATGATAGGAATGTAATGGCAAAAACATTCTTCTTCACAGGTCATCGATACAAATTCATTCAAGCATCTATCTATATAGCAGTTAACCCATTGACTACTGGAACCAGGTATTCCCTGCACAAAGTCCATGGAAATTACAAAACTTACTACCAATGGGTTAACACAATTTTAACTTTTGGACATGGGCAAACAAAGACTTCTGATAAGTTTGTTAACCCATTAAATACTGGAACCAGAAAGTCCCTGTACACAATCTATGGAAACTACAGAATTCAGTAGCCAATGGGTTAACACAATTGTAACTTTCAGACATGGACAAACAAAGACTTCTGATAAGTTTATTAACCCATTAAATACTGGAACCAGGTAGTCCCTGTACATAGTCTATGGAAATTACAGAATTCAGTCGTAAACAGGTTATGAGTAATGCTATACTATTCCATGCATATATGGGGCAAGAATTCATGTCTATGAGAGTTGTTTATTAAAGTAAGATACTACTTAAAATCAAATGGGTTCTCTAGTCACCAATACAGTAAGCACAAGAATCTGTGTGATATAAGTTGCGCAATCAGAACCCGCACAAGATTTGAACCGATGACTTCTGGGTTACTAGACCCGTGTCGAAATCAATAGACTGCAGGAGTGGTCTAGTGATCGGGTTCTGTTTTTTTTTAAGCCTTGAAAAAAATTATTCAAATCAATCAAGCGATTCATCAAAAATGGTTTCAAGCGCACCACTAGTGATGGTTGTTATTTGTTGGGAAAATCTTCAATAATACCTTCTATAACTAATCACTATTGAATTTGACATTAAGAATAAAACTTTGAAATATAGTTACAAAACTTTTTAAGGTTTTAGACAAATAGAGTTGACTCAATCTTGGTCTTTTATTCAAACAAGATATATAGGGCAAGAAATAATCATAGATTCTGTTCCGGAATAACAGCAGGCTCAGCAAGCATTTTAATTTCCAATAATATCTGAAAAACCTTGTGAAGCTATTTTTTAACATACTGTTTAGAAATTCATGTTTAATTTTCATATCTCTTTTGTTTGTCTACTATACTATATAATATAGCTGTGATAAGAACACCGCTGTCTATGGAATAATAGAATGGTCTGCGAGCATGCACTAGATTTCAATGAAATTGTGAGACCTTTTTATATATTAGAACACTACATTACAAGAAATAATCATCACAAGTATATTCAATTTTTCTTCAGGCACAAATTGAACTATAGAAGTGTTCTTTCTGTAGCGTATAATAAGCATCTATAATAATCCATGATTGAAAGAAAGTACTGTGATATGATATATAATCCATTTTCTTCTACACTGTAAAGCAATGTCAATACATTTTCTATTTGAAAGACCATTCTCATAAATCTTAAAGCACATGATTTGATATATATATAAATGATATGTTATATAATTCCAATGTCTAAAATGTTCACAAAATGTGGTTACAGACTCCATGCAAGATATACAAATTTAAATATCTGATATATAGTCAAGAGCTTTGAAGCAAGCCAAGATTTTCACAAGATTTTACAGGGATTTACATCTTTTCTATAGACATAGCTGCCAACCAGTACGGATTCCTTTCCACATTTCAACTCTATTACACATAGCAAGGGAGTGTTGAATTGAATAGATATTCAAGATCAGTTTATAGGCTAAGAAGAATATAAACCAACACACCTGTTTCTCCCATAAAAATGCTTTTTCATCCACCAAATGAATGTTTTGCTGCTATACAAAATGGCATACCTCTCGATCTTATAAATAGCTTCCAGATGCTTTCCAGCTGATGCCATTGATTCAAGGAGACAAAAAGGTGGTATTGTGGATATAACAATGTCTTACTTAATTACTGATTGCCAAATGATAATGTACTCCAAAAGCAAGTAAAATAGGAGAAAAATACGGATTTCAGTTGGCAGCTCTGTACAGAGAATCATTGGCAAGGACAATATAATGATTATTATCATTTTAGTTCCTGATATTCCAGGCTACAAAATCAGACAGACAATCTTAATACAAAAAATATTATCACACAGGAATGTGCTAAAAACAGTACTTACATTCAACATTCATCAGCTGCGATATTTTCGACCCTTCCATAAAACGGAAATTTGTGCTTTAATATCACTTGTTATATTCAGGCAACATACATGTAGCTGAAAATTTGTCTCACTTTTGTACAGAAATTCATTTGGCTTTCAGATAAACATTAACAACAAAAGAATAAAAATAAAAACAAATTGACCATCAAGAAAGAATCTTATTAATGCTCATACAATTCAATATTTGCCTTGGCTATCCTAGGCTACAATTAATGATGAACACGAAACATTAGGCAAGTATGCTTCCCATAAATTTCACATGGTTTACATATATAAGCTGTGACATTCCGCGTGGTGGGAATGGAACCCATAACCTTGTGGATCACATGCAAAGGACATAACCATAGGCTAGCCCCTGATACATTCATATGATTTATAAACAATAAATCATATGAAATAACAATTGAATATATTTACCCCAACAAGAATATGCATATGAATCCTTTTCAAATCATCTCCGGCATGCAGAGTTAATCATTTTCATCCAAGTTGAGATGAAGGCAAGAATTTAATCAATCCAAATAATCATTGCCAAAACTTGTCTCACCTGGGTTGAGAGTGGCAGATGTGGAGACACTACTTCTGCGATTGAAATGGAACCCATGACCTTACGACTCACTGTCAGAGTACATAAGCTCAAGACCTACACATTTCCACAGGATTATTGCCAAGCCTTGTCCCAACTTAGTTGAGAGTAGCAGGTATGGACAAATCTGTGAAGTGACAGGAGTTGAACCCATGACCTGCTGATTCACTAATTCAAATGGCATAACCCCTAAATCATGAAACCTCTTTAAATTGACTGGTTGATAATTGAAACTTGTCCAAGTTAGGGCCTAATTAGGAGAGATACAAATGAACCAAATTCTTCTGAGATGGAAACCGAATCCATGACCTTGTGACTCACTGTCCGCGCACCTAACCACTGAACCTCACCAATGCCACTTCAATGGTTGTTAAAAGTCTGGGAAGAAGGAGGTGAGCATGTTGTAAGCTTTCTTCTTGACCACGGTTGATCCGGTCAGCCGAACCGCTCGGATTCTTTGCAGTCCTGTATGCATAAAAAAGAAAATTAATTACCAAAGGACCGTACAGTATAAATTGTGATGATTGAAAATGAGAATGGCCTATCACTACAAATATACATGTAGGCCCTAACAATCCAAAGGCCTGTATAAACATGAACTCTTTGAAATACTGCTTAATGAGATATAATAATCCCCTCAATCTCCAGAAACACATTAAATCTATCTGTAAATCTGCGTCTTGGGGTATCTTTAAGATTGGTAAGATTTGACGACTGCTTGATAAATCCTCTACTGAAAGACTTGTTCACGCCTTTGTTTCCTCTCATTTGGACTATTGCAATTCCCTCCTTGCTGGCCTTCCCATTTCCCATATATCCCCCCTTCAACGCATCCAAAACTCTACAGCTAGACTTGTCAGTCTAACAAAGAAACATGACCATATCACCCCTGTTCTTCACTCACTCCACTGGTTACCAGTCCATTCACGCATTATTTTCAAAATTCTCCTTCTTTCATATAAAATTACACATAATCTTGCCCAAAAATATCTCCAAGATCTAGTTTCCCTCCGTTCTTCTACTTCCACAAGACCCCTCCGCTCATCGACCTCCTTACAACTTACTCTCGGTCCACATACAAAAACCCGATATGGGGACCGTTCCTTCTCCTCCATTGCCCCTACCCTGTGGAATAATCTTCCACCTCACATCCAAAATGCTGAATCTGTTGAATTATTTAAATCTCTTCTCAAGACCCACCTATTTAAACAGTTATAATTTAATTTTGTAGTACATTTTTTGGAGGCGTACACCAAGTTAGTTTATATTTAAGTATTTTGTTTTCTATTAATTATGTACTATGTATTGATTTTTTTTACCGGTATTATGATTATAGACAGACCACCTGTGCACTTTGAAACACCTGTATAAAGCGCCTTATAAATGTAATTATTATTATTATTATTAGATATATTGATACAATTGATTGATTACACAAATTATATTGTTACACAGATTATATAGGAAAAACATTGGAAATGCCTCAATAACGTTAGTCAAATTTTGATGAAATNAGGAAAAACATTGGAAATGCCTCAATAACTTTAGTCAAATTTTGATGAAATTCAACAACTGCCTTCTTAGTTTAGCTCAAAAAGATAATCCAAAAACAGAGGTATTTTGGAAGAGCAAATCAACATTGAATATAATTTTCTCTCCCGTTTTTTTTTTTTTTTTAAACATTTCAACCTTTGTAAAATAGCATAATCTATACCAAGAGAAAATGATTCATGCACAAATTCACATTCAAACTGGTATAATTGTTAAAGCAGACTCATAAAAATGATAAAATGAATCTACTCACCTCCATATTCTTTGACCTGTTTGCAGTAAGGTGTTGTCTTTCCAAACTTCTTATTCTTAGTGTCTAGTTTGAGCACGTTGTACATGGCATCTAAAGCAATCTGAATCAATGTATCATCGGAATGCCTCATGACTTCAGAGAAGGCTTGAAAGAAACCTTGCTTCACTATGTACCTGGAAAAAATAATAAAGAAAACAAACCCATTAACACGTTTCCTTGATAGTAGCACATCACAATAATTGCAATCTGAATCAATGAAATATCAGGATAGGGGCATCAAAGAAATCTTGCTAATAATAAACCTTTACACCAACTATCTGGTCATGTAGATGAAAATGAAATAACCAATATTTTTTATAAAATTTGGCATTTTGGTTCAGATTATTTTCATGTCATTTGTTTTGGATGTTATTGCAAAATCCATTTCTTCCAAGTAAGAGATGGTGAAAGAGATTTGTGGCATTTCAAAAATGTATTAATGATTCCAGCGCAGTATTTACAATCTATACATGATGAATGTTCAATGTTTACTAGTTAAATTAAATTGATTGGCCTGGAAATTGAGATAAGTGTTAAATTGATTCATACCCTTTATTCAATAGAGTTTTGTGGCAGGATGCAAGACAAAAATCTTAAAACTTCTTTAAGAATAGTGAAGCGGAGATTGGTTCACAGGCAGTGCTCAAAGAGTTAATGAGTCGCTTTGACCTTGGGTATAGGGGCTATAACATGAGTGGGTTATGACATAACAGATTGGTAAAAGTTTGGAACTTTATTTCACCCAAATTAAAAACTTGATCTTTTAATTAATAACAATGGATATGGGATCATTACTTTTGATATCACAACCTAAAAGTTTCCATGTTGAATTTTTACCTGATTTGTTCCGGTGTGCCGTTGACGGTAGCATTTGCCACCGCCCAAGTCGCTTCATACATGACTTGGAACTCATCATGCTGCATCGAACTGAGCAACACTGGAAACAATCCATCGTTCACTAGATGCTGAAATGAGACAAAATACAAATTCCATTCTCATTTTGTTTGTTTGCAATTGTTTACTTTGTGGTAGTGTAGTATGTTTGCATGGCAGTGATTTGAGTTAAAATGCAAATGAATAACTCAACCAATGCACAATACCCTCAGAATGACATTGAAACACAAAGAATCAATCAACATTGCCATAGTAACAGTATTAGCATCTCTATGCTGTAGTAACATGTACTACACATTGCAGAATGTTATATAGAATACTCATATACAGCTGTACCAGTTTATTGATTGGAAATAGTCTCGTAAAAATGTTCTTCAATGTGCATATCATTTTGTTATACTCCCTAATGGGATAACATATGGCAAATCATCAAAGCATAATCTATAAATTAATGCTCAAGAATATTATCTAATTAACTGCTTGTTACACATGAAGATGAAGCCCATAATACTTGGATGTCTATACCACCAGCTCGGCCAGATAAACCCATCAAGAGATCATAGTATTTGATTCACCTGGCCCTTGTTACATAAGCGATCATAGTATTTGATTCACCTGGCCCTTGTAACATAACATATTATGTAATAACATATGTTGTCAGAAGCATACCTAACTATCCAGACTCCAGATTTGAAATACAATATTGAAGGTTAAGTCTGTTGACTTTGTTACAGGACTTATAACATCCCTCAATATCATTTCAAACCGTTCTTGTGGATTATTTGGTCTGTTCCCTTCTCTGTCAGGTATTATCTTTATAATCCTCAATAGTCCCATTGATATGTGATTCTACGTCAGGATTTCTTAATTTATCTCTTTGCAAGATTGATAGCGTGGACAGATTTAAAGCTACACTGAGGACTTACATGTTTCAGAGGACAATTGAATGCTAACGTTCTTGGAGAAGCCTGCGATACTTTGAATGCTTTGTAACAGATATATGGCGCAATACAAATGTTGTGGATCATCATCATCATGATAATCCATAGGGGGGCTACGGGGGCATTA
>BQKZ01000517.1:25873-39790 GCA_036244855.1 Temnopleurus reevesii | reverse complement strand
AGTGAAGGTGAGAAAGGAAAGAAATACTAACCTGTTTATCCTTCGGAACAACTGACCAGCGACCTGTAGCACCATTTGACGTAGACCCAGTCCTCCCTCCTCTGCCATTCATCTTCTTCTCTTGCCTTATCTGAGATGCTCCAGAACTCGTAACTTTCTTCCCTTCCTGGTGTCCTCCATCAGATCTTTCTGCGTCCTTCCAGAGGTTTCGACTGGAGGACTTTTCCTGTTCCTTCGGAGATGTGGTCTTTGGGCGTTCTTTAGCTTCAGGCTGTTCTGTTAGGACTTTCTTGGATATTTTAATAACAATTTTTTGGCGATTGATCTTGGTGTTGCCTTCCCAGATCGGCTCGACTGAGTCTGTGATCTTCTTCGGAACCATCTGCCAGACTGCCTTTGTTGATGGACCTGCCAGCTTCTTCTTTGGTCGCATCCTCCATGCTGGTTCATCATCCTCATCATCACTCTTCCTCTTTGTTCCATCATTACGGGAGCTCCCATCTGTATCTCCTGCAACCACTCCTTCCATTCTGCTAAATCGCATGTCCTCTTTATCCATGTTGGTCAAGCCTTTCACCCTAAAACCCTGTGCCTTGCAAGCACTGTTCTTGACAGTTTTATCGGCCTTTGCAGATTCCTTTGAAGTGGATAACTTTGCTTGAGCTATCATACTTTGCATCTTTCTCCGAACAATGGTTTTATCTTTCTTGTCGACCTGCGAGACCTTCCTAGGACCAATCCCAAACTTCTTAATGCCAACTCCAAACTTGGGGGACATCTCCAAAGGTTCGGCACGATCCGTGTCTACCTTACCAGCCACGGAGCTTACGCAGGGAGATTGCTTCTTATTGGTGCCATCTGATGTTTGAGATTGTTTTGAATGATGTTTTGATGTCTTGTTTCTTGTTTCATCCTGCGACTCTGGCCCAGGAGTCTGAGCTGGCTGCTCATTGATAATGTACACATCCTTGTCCATTGACTTCCTACCTCTTGTTCCTCTGGCTACCTTCTTTGAATGTAGGTCATGATCTACAACTTGTACATCATCATCATCATGGTCATCCAATGCTATGATATCAGACGACTCTGAAGATTTTGATCTTTTACGCTCTTTAGAAGGATATACACCATTATATTGTCTTTTCATGTACGTTGCACTGCTGCGAGTTGTTATCTGAACAGATTCGCGACTACTCCGCCTTAGAGTTTCCTCCTTTTTCCCAAGTGAAGAAACTTCTTTTGAATCATGTCCAATGTCTTTGGATCTTGATGCAGCACTTTGAGACGTTTCATTGCTCCACGATTGAGACGCTTCCTCATTCCTTACTTGTGTGCACTCGTCATTAGAAAATTTATCCCTCGATATTGTTGCTGTATCTTGGACAGTTTCTCTGCTTCTTCGTCTTGAGTGCACTTCTTTCCTAGATCGTGAGCTCACTTTTATTGAATCATCATCAATGTCTCTGAATCTATCAGCTTCAGCAATTTTGGTATTTTCTTGACTTCTTCGTCTTGAGCGCTTTTCTTTCTGACTGTGCGACCATGGCTCCTCTGAATCGTACCCAGTTTTCGTAGATCTATCAGATATCAGAGTTTCTTGACTTCTGCGTCTTAGAGATGGTGTTTCCTGTATACGAGAAAATGCTTCTTCAGAATCATGCCCTGTATCCTTGGATCTATCATACACAAGACTTGGTTCACTTTCTCTACTCCTTCGCCTCGAGGATTGTGTTTTCTGAGCACTTGAACACGTTTCATTTGAATTTTGTGCAATGTCTTTGGTCATCATAGTTACATCTTCAAAAGATTCTCGGCTTCTTCGTCTTGAAGATGATTCTTTCCCAGATTTTGAACAAGATTTGTCTGAACCACCTTCTATATTTTTGGTCAGTGTTGTTACAGTTTCATCTATTTCTCGACTTCTTCGTCTCAAGGATTGATGTTTCTGGGCTTTTGTAAATGTTTCATCTGAATAATCTTGGTCTTTGGTCTTTATTGTTACAGTTTGAACACTTTCTGGGCTTTTTTGTCTGGTGGGTGGTAGTTTTGGTCCATAAAACCTTTCCTCATTTGAATCAACTTCAATTCCTTTTGATATGTCTGTCACCATTGTGTCTTGACTTTTCCTTCTCACAGGTGATGTGTTCTGTGCAAGAGAACATTCTAAATCTGAATCATGTCGGATGTCCTTAAGTTTCACTTTTAGAACTGGTGTCCTTCTTTCCTCCTTTTCTAAATTTCCTCCTTCCTCCACAACATCCTCTTCTGTTAATTCTCCTTCTTCCTTCTCATCATCTTCTCCTTCCTTATCATCTTCATCGTCTTTCTTTTCCTCTTCCTCATCTGGTATCTCTCCTTCTTCCAGCTCACCATCCTCCATCATCTTCCCATTGGCTACTTGATCCCTTGTATGTCTGTCACAAGAATCTGATTCTATGTCATCAGGAGAGTGTGAACTATTCTGAATATCACCAATATGGGCATTGGATGAATCTTTGGCACTATCCACATTCTCAATCACCAAATCAGCTACTTCATTCATGGCTGTTTTGTCAATGTCTCCCGTTTCCTCGGGCGGGCAAAACTTCTGGCAGTCAGCCAATTTGGTTTCTGTTATAATCCTTGACATGCTTAAAATCTCCAAGGTTCTTGTATCTGCTACTTTACTTGATATTCGTCCTTCATCTACTTCCATATTCTTTGGCATGTGACGCCCCTGGATGTCATCCAAATTGGCGTTGGCAGCATTCTCTTCCCGGTTTGCTTCATGAACGGCTTTCACACCAACAAACTCATTAATTGCCTGTCTTTCCACAGATGGATTATCTTGGCTGTTGTCCACTTTACGGCGTGTTGCATCTACGGCCTTTTTGGTCTTCTCCACTTGATGGGCGTCTCCATTATTCATACATCCATCTGCTCTTTTGTCTAATGGTTCCCTTTTGTCTGGTGTTGCAATGGCATCGTTCTCACCAATATCACCACTGGGTTCACTCGCACCTTCCAGCTGTCCATCATTCTTATCTTGACAACTTTGCTCTAAACCCTCACCTTCCATCTTTTCATTTTCATGATCAATTCCAAGACTCAGATCTGAGCTGTTGGTATTCCCTACATTGGTTTCTTTCGTGTTATCATGAGTTGAGACATTTTCCTTTTCGATGACTTCCTTTGACTCAACATTCACACTTAGCATCCTTTCATCTTCTCCACAAAAGTGGAAGACATTTTTTTGTACTTCTGCTGGTTCAATTGTTTTTGTAATGTCAATTCTTTCCTCTTCGATCTGTCCAGTTTTACTGCTAGTTGGTGTCTTTTTGTCATCTTTAGTATCTACTGGCAAATGAACCATATTTCTTCTATTTTCCGAAGGATCATCTTCTGTATCTGCTACTTGGATTGGATGATTTCCATGAATGCCATCTTTAGATTTATCTTTATCTTCTACAACTTGTTCCTTAGGAACGGTCTCTCCATCTGTTTCTACTCTTTCATTACATAAATGATCAGAGTGATGTTCCACTTGGTCCTTGACATTCTCTTTAGCAACTGTCATCATCTTTTCTTCCTGGAGTTTGGTAACCATCGTAAGAGCCTCATCTTTCTCATGGAGGCCATTCTCATCATACTTGGGATCCCCTTTGTTGTTTTTCACCTCAATATTCTCCTTATCCATAGCACTCATCAACATCTCTCCTGTCCGGGGTTTGGTAACCATGGTAACTGTATCACCCCCATCTTGGTGCTCAGTTTCCTCTTGTTTGGAAGTGGTCTTTTCTCCATTTTCAATATCCTGTTTCTCATTTTCCACAGCATTATTCCGCAATTTCAGCTGCATGGTATCCATAGTAACTACATCATCCTTTTCTTTGAAGAAAGTGTTGGCTTCCTTGGACAGGGTTTCTTTGTCATCTATCACTACCTTCTCTCCATGGCCATTGACATTTTCACTATCCTGGGAATTGACTTCCGGTGTATCTGCACATTCTGTGTTCTTCTCTATTTTGTCCTCTTCTTCTTGTGTTTGATCCTTCTTTCTGCCATCATCATCCCTTCCATTTCGGAATTCTTCCATTACCATACATGGGTTTGCATTTGCAGTTTCTTTAAGGAACACATTCTCTGTCCTTGAACTTGAAAACTGGTGGCGCTCCTTCTCAGTCTCAATTCCTTCAACCATGGTCGATTCCCTTTGAGTAATTTCATTGCCATCTGATTTCTTGGATTGCAATAAATGATCCTCTGTCCTCTCCTTTTCAATTTCCATTTCTTCCTGAATACCAATATCTGATGATCTCATTTCACTGATATTTCTTGTGTCTGGATACATTGAGTACTCATGTTGATGTATGTTATATTCATCATTTACCATATCCACATCAAATCTCATCTCATTTTGAATGGCCTCTAAGGCACAAGTTAATTCTTCTTCCCTCTCTCTGTCAAATTGAGCCTTTCGCTCAATCGCTTCATCATCTTCCTCATTCTTCTTGTTACTACATGATTCCTGAGCTTCTCTTTCTCTATTGTCTATTTCCAGCTTTCTCTCATTCCTCATGTCCATTTTATTATTCTCATGATTATCTATTTCCTTAGTATTTCCAATGACGACTGCATCTGGCTTGCGCACATCATTGACGCTTTGGGGAGTACTCTCCTGGACAAGGTCAAATTCCTTGCTAGTTTTCACCCCTTCCCCATCTCCCTCAGCCTGTGGTAGCTTGGATTCTGTTACTTTGTCATCTCCCTGAATTTTACTGCCACCTTCTTCTTCTTGGCTATCATCTTTGTTGCCTTGCCTTTCTCCTGTGGGAGTTTTTTCAGGTCCTATGGCATGCGTGTTGTCTTGATCCAGACTGCTCATCTCATGTCCTACATCTTGGATAGATTTCATCTCTTTTTCTGTTGCTTCCCGCGATATTGACGCATCTGTCTCATCATTTACTTTGCTTGGTATAGCTTCTTTAGTCACTATATCTACCACGGATGACAGTGTTGATTGTTGATCTGTTGCATCCTCCTCAATTGCTTCTGGATCTTCCATTTCAAATTCCTCCTCCATCGCATCTTCCGTTCCATTCTCATCTCTTTCTGGAAATGCCTCAGAATTCAGCATATTCACAGTAGTATTTTCTTCCACAGATCTTGAGGATGCTTGGCCTTGCTTTTCCACAACATTGCCTATTCTATCATCAACATTTTTGGCAAGTATTTCTGAGTTGTTTACATCATTCATCTTTTGGGCAAGAATCGGTGAGTTGCTTGATTCATCCAATTTTGGGGCAAGTACTTCCAAATTGTTTATTGCATCCATTTCATTCTGCGAAGGATTCATAATTTCTTCTTCCGTTCCCTTTGCTTTTGGAACATCATCACCATCTGTCATCTCTGCTTCTTCCATTTCAAACTCTTCCTCCATCCCATCACCACCTGTTTCTTCATTCTTCCCACTCTCACCTGCTTCTCCATCATCTTTATCAAGAAACATTCCAGACCTCATTTCCGCCAAATGGTTTCCTTTCAGAGTAGCATCTTCCGAAGATTCAGTAGGAGGAATTGCTTCTATTCCTTTATCCTGTCCTCCAGATAACATCGTTTGAGACTCAGATGGATCATCATAGGTATCCTCCTTTCCATCTTCTTTGGATTCTTCACACGTTTCTACTTGCAGATCTTGATGTCCTGTTCCATCTCTGTCATCGTTGAATTCTTTCATGGTCGCAGAGTCTGTCTTGTTGATGGAATCGTTCCTTTCTGTTGTTTCATCCTCAATTGTTCTGCAGAAATCTTCTTCTCCTGAGTGTACACCTTCATGACCTTCGTTGACCTTAAACTCTGTTTCCTTTATGTTTGAAGGTAATGACAATGTTGGCTCGTTGTTCAATTCCTCTGTCTTGTCTTCATCACACACTACCTCATCTCGTGATTCACCCAACTTATCTCCAAAGTTATCAGCATCTTCATCCTCCTTCCTGGAGAATTTTCCATTGGTCACTTCTTCTGCAGCATGATCCTCCGCTTCTGAGCTCTTTTCTGCATTTTGAGTCTGGCTGGTCCTCCCAGTATCCTCATCTAACTCCTCAGTACCTTCGTTATTGATGAGCTTCTCTGCATTTTCTGTTTCCATGGAATCATTTGGTAATGGATCCGGGCGTTCTTCCCCCTTCTCCACAGCATCTTTATTAGTAGGTATCATTTCTGGCTTATCAATATTCTTTGAGTTGTCATCTGTACAATCTATCTGAGAGTCAATCTTATCATCAGGGACACACTTCTTTCCAACAGATTTGATGCCTTTAGGACGGTTTCCATGGAAACTACCTTGGTTGAGTGGATCTTGCTGGCTGCTTTCTCCCTCACTGGATGAAGAACTACTCATTTGTGTCTCTTCTCTTTTGTTTTGTTGGCTCGCATTATGTTCGTGTCTGATATCATCTCTTATATGAAAATCTTGAACAGTGTCCTTTTTGTTCTCTTTGGAATGGTTTGGCTCTATGTTTTTTTCTTCCTGATAATTAGTAGTTTGGTCTTCTATAAATTTGTCTTCGACACTCGGCACTATTCTATCATGAAAATCAACATGTTGCTCTTCTTCGTCGAAAGCAGGTTTCTCAGAACAGGTGTCTTCAGAATCATCATCATCCTCCTCCTCATGTTCCATTCCGGCATCACCAATGATCAAAGATGATGACTCCTCATCCTCTTCCTCGACAAATGGCATAACAAAAGATGACGATTCATCATCAGCCTCTCCTGTTTTCTCCTCCTCTTCATCCTCCTGCTCCACCTGCACCTCTTCAGCATCCATCACCTTCTGGGACACTTCTCCATCTGCTGAATGATGCATGCATGACTTTGAAGATTCAGACATATTGTTCGATTTTATCACAGCTACATCATCTTTCCTCAACGACCGTCCATCCATCTCCCATTCACCCGGTACTTCCAGTTCTTCAAAGCCAGGTAGTTGGAATGCACCAATATCATCCCCTCTCTTGCCCCTGGTCCTCTGGTTTTTATTCTCCTTGCTGAAATCAAAGAAATCGTCGTATCCAAACTGGTCATAATGCTGATTTAAATCGGGCCCTTCTGCTTGTGATTCATCTTCTTCTCCATCTTCATTCTCTCCTTGAGGTGCAGGACTTTTCTCCATCTCTTCTGGGTGTGTGATCCTCTCCCCTTTATCTTTCTTATCTTGCTTTCTCTGTCTATCCGCGATTCCAACCGTGCTATTATCATCAGACGCTTCTCTTTCTAAATTATTTTTGTCCGTTATCTCCTTCTGGCTACATGCATTTGATGGTTTCCCTGGGGACGAATCATTTTCCTTTTCACTTTCTACCTGCACATCAGTTTGCACCTTCAATGGGGGAGATTCATTTGCCTGTCTCCTGCTCTCTTCATCCACATCAACTTGTATTCCCAACCGCAAAGCTTCAATTCCTTTTCTTAACTCCTCCCTATCCTCATCTCCTCGCCTCTCCTTTCCCTTTCGCTTTCCATCTTTCTTTTCAGCTTTCCGCTCCATCCGAAGAGCTGTCTTGTCTGATCTTCTTTTCTCAGGATCACCATCAGGTCGCTTCATGGACAAGAGATCTTCTCCATTGTTCCTCTTTTCCCTTTCCCCATCACCTTCCTCCCGCAACTGAAGAGCTTTCCTTTTCTTTCTCCTCTTCTCCTTAAGCTCCTTTCTTTTCCTCCTGTGCTTGGTGGATGAATCTGTAAAGCCACCTGTCTTGATACGTATGAAGAACCGATTATGTGACTCTGAGGCGAGGACGTGTCTATGTTCCATGGATGAGGGGGATTCCTCCGCATGATAAATTTCTGTTTTGTTTTCTTTCTCCTCATCGCTGATCTGCCGTTGGAACTCAAGCAGAGCTTTCAGACTTCTTAGCTGAGGTGTTAAAAAGTGAAAGGGAGAGAACAAGGGAAACAGTTGGAGAGACAACCAGAATATGAGAAAGAAAATGGCAAGCAAAAAAGCATGAGAGAAAGAGAGAAAGGGAGAGGGAGAGAGAGGGGAGGGGGAAATACAAATTCTTTCGAATGACATGATATACATGTAGAATAGTTCCATTTTTTAATCACAAATGAAGTATTGAAATATAAAAGACATTCAATGTTTTCAAATTTGAAATCAATATGCAATCATAATACATTTGTTAAAGAAAAGGTAAAAATAA
This sequence comes from Temnopleurus reevesii, assembly GCA_036244855.1. Taxonomy (NCBI): domain Eukaryota; kingdom Metazoa; phylum Echinodermata; class Echinoidea; order Temnopleuroida; family Temnopleuridae; genus Temnopleurus; species Temnopleurus reevesii. The sequence goes on along the minus strand of BQKZ01000517.1, from coordinate 31,604 downwards.
GAATTAATATTAAATTTCTTGTAAATATGTATTTTAAAACGGCTAAATGTGTGAGTTGTCACACGCATTTCCTATACAGTGTACATGTATTATTGAAAAGTATCACTGAAGATTCTTCGGTTTCAATCATGTGTGCGATTCATCAGATTTTTTTTTAACATACTTTAAATGGTACTTTTAAATAGTAAAACATAATCTGGATGTGACTTTGGATAATTCCCTTAGAGTGAGTGATACAATGAAAAAAAATATCTTTAAAGAGCACATTCGTTGTCAAACCTCAATTTGGGTCTGAACAGTACATTATTTCCTCTACACATGTTCTTTGCCTCTGCTACTCACCTCTCTAATAACGACTTTCTTCAATTTGATCTGGCCCCTATAAGAATCCTGAATGGTTGCCTTGGTAACCCTTCCGCTTATCACACCTTTCTTTGGTCTTCCTCTCCGCCTTGCCGTCTTTGGAATCTCCTGTTCATAAATATTGTTTTCTAACCTCTCTGCTATAGCTTTCTTTGAAGGTCTCCCTCTGGTTCTCTTTGCAACTGAAATTTTTTTAGATTTTTCCTCAGAGGGGGAATTGTCCGCAAGCATGATGATGTTATTTGATTCCTTTGGTCCAGAGAAATCATCTTCTAAGTTATCTACCAGTGTTTTCTTTGAAGGCCTTCCTCTACTTCTCTTTGCAACTGAAATTGTTCTAGATTTTTCTACAGGGGAGGGATTGTTCTCAAGCATGATAATGTCATTTGAATCTGTTGGTCCGCGGAAATCATCGTCTAGATTATTGATTGGTGTTTTCTTTGGGGATCTTCTGCTCCTTGTAACAACTGAGACTGTCTCTTGTGTTCGTTCTGAAACTGGGCTGTTTACTAGCATAATGTCTTTAGACATTTCTTGCCCATTTAATTCATTTGCTAACTTATCTTTAATTTTTTTCTTTTCAGATGATTTTCTGCTTCTCTTTGTAACTGCTATTGTCTCAAAGTTCTGTTCTGGTACAGGGCACTTGTCAAGAACATCAACGTCTTCTGGTTTGCTTTGCCAACTGAAATCACCTCCCTCGTTAATAGATTCATCCTCCACTGCTTCAACAGTATTCTTCTTTGGCGATAACCGTTGGCTTCTCTTCGAATCTGCAGCAGGGTCTATCTTTTGTTCAGAAAGTGGAGAGTCTTCACGTGTGACAATGTCCATTGTTTCGTTGTACAAGTCACCTTCTAACATCCCAGCACTCATCCTCTTTGGGGATCTTCTTCTCGTACTTCTCTTGACCACTGACAGAGTCTCTGGATCTGGAACGGCTGGTGGGACGGAATTATTCTTAGCTATGACAAGTTCGTCATGTCTCTCCTGCACAGTGCAAGACATTGACCTTGCTGGAACCTTTTTTCGAGGCCTTCCTCTTCCTTTCTTGATAACAAAAGCAGGAGATGTCTCTAAATTCTGCTCTGGGACAGAGTCACTCTCTAAATCCGCTATGCCATCGGCAAAGTCTGAAGATTCCTTTCCTGGACTGAACTGCGTCACTGGCTGTAGATCAGGCATCATGTTTGTAATCTTCCTCGGTTGTATGTTTTTTCTCCTTCTCCCTCTTCGTCTTTTTGGCTCCGTCTCATTCTTGTTCTTAAATGGCATCTCGAACGCTGGTCTTTTCATCCGTGTCTCCGTCAATGTCTCCAAAGGTATTTCAGTTGCTACATCAATCAACGGTTTCATCGGTGTTTCCACTGGTGTCTTGAGAGGCATCTCTGTTTCTGTGTCCATTGATGTTGGTGTTTCCATTGACCAGTCTTCCACTTCCTCTGTTGGGTTCGCTACCAGCTCATCGAACCTGTCCAACTCAGACTGGCCATCCCCATCCATCTGCCACTTAGTCTTTGGCTGTAGGATGAAAAGATTCAGATAAAAATATTGCTAATCTACCATAACAGCTAAACACCAAAATATTGATTTTTGGGGGGAAGACATTTCTAACAAATCCGATAATATGAAAGAGATTTGGAACTTATTTTATGAAATATTATATTAAAATGAAATGTATTTTAATAAAGTTCTTATCATATGTAAAAAAAAATATGGGTTGTAAGATCAAATTCTAATTAAAAAATATTGCGTTGTAACATCTTCTAAAAATATACATCATTTTCCCCTTTTAACATCACAAATAATGATTAAGAATGCTTCTTGTAATGTTTTATAAAGAGTTAATGATCACTTGTAATAATTGGAATAATATTGGATTTTGTTTCCAAACATGAATTAAGGACAAGGCACTTCCCCCCCCCCTTAACTCATCCTCTCAATCGTACAAATATTCAGGATTCTGTGAGAAACCCCTTCAAGTCTTGGGAAACAAGTTTTTTACCTCCCCTTACAGGCTTTCAGTATTAAAGACGCCATCAAAATTACCCCTATTACAGAAGATTTGGAAGGGAATTTTGCAAACTTATCCCTACTCCAAGTTTTTTGGAAAAGCAAAAAGGAGGGAGAATAAAAAGCACCCCCGATTATATAGATATATTGGGGTACAAAATTTTTTTAAAGACCTCTATTTCAATTATTTTTTGGGATTTTTGCCCGATCTGCATCCTCAAAATGCAGCCCGTTCCCGGAAAATTGTGGAAACTTAAAGCGATATAGGTAACACCTTGAGGGAGTGGGGGCAGCTGGGGACTTACCTCTAGGTTTAAGGTCTTTCTGGGCTTTGAGATGAATTTCTTGATGAATCTCTTCCTCATGATGGTTCCAATAGGAGAGACTTTCTTCTTGAGGACAGGAACCTTTTCTTTGAGTAAAGGAACCTTCTTCGTGAGTATGGAAACCTTTTTTGTGAGTACAGGAGGTGCTGGCATTGTGACGTCACCTTTCTGCTCTCTCTTTTGAGTGTGGATCAACGCATTTACGGTTTGTCTCTGAAANCCTATGATCCTGGCTGTCCATGAACTTAGTAAGCGCGTTACATGCCTCTGGGATACTCTCACTATCATCTGTCTCCAACAGACCCTTCACCCATGGTAGATCCTCCTGTTTTATCTTGTGCAGAAAATGATAATAATAATAGTGTGGATTTATATAGCATATTTCGAGGCATTATGACTGCTCAAAACGCTTCTGATATCATAATCCAGTCATTGGATGGCGATTCAAGCCTAGCGTCAAGGCAGCCAAATAGACGCTCACATCATCAGATAATGAGTTGCTGTTTCCTTGCGGTCCTAAATTACACCTGGGTAGAGTGCAGATTTGTGGATAAATTTCTTGGTGTAAGAAATTGACCGCCATGGGTGGGACTTGAACCACAGCCCTCTGGTTGAAAGGGGAGAGCTGGGTCCACAACACCATGACGCTTATATTAGAATACGGTACCATAATACTGGTTACATAATCATTCGTAATCATTCAAATGATAAGAATACACTACTAAAAAAGTTAGGGACAACAATCAAATGTCATGTATATAAAGATTTCCACACAAGGTTTTTTTATGGAAATATCTCAAATGCAACTGTTTATAAATAATCATAGAAAATGTCTTCATAGTGTAAATATCAGAAGGAAAATATCAGACTGAGTAGCCAGCCAGGCAGTTCTAAGTTATTACCCTTGTATTGCAGAATAATCATATCACTCAAATATTACATCAATAAATGTGCAACACTATTGCTTTTATTAAACAATGATCAATTCTCTCTCATTTTTCAGGTTAAAATTATTTTTTGTAAATATATTCTGCATAGCAATTTCAACATCATATTACATTTAGAGTAAGTAATATTGGTGTTATCATTACTTTATAATTATTGTTTTGCTATAGGATCATAATGATTCTTACCCCATTTGTTCTAAGCTCCTTCAGGTCGCTGAGACAATCTTTGGACGGTCGTCGAGATTCAATTGTGTTTTGTTGGGCACTTATCCGACTTGTATCATTTACAGGCTTTGTGTCCTATATATCAGTATAAATACACCAAATTCAAGTGAATTATTGGAAAAAACTGACGGAAGATTTATAACAAAAATTTGATGAAAAGATGCGTATGCACACAAGCTGCTCTTATTCATTGGCAATCACTATACCCAAATGAAATCTTAAGTAAATATTCTTGAATTCAGCAGTAATCTACCACCCCCCCTCCCGAAAAAACAAACAAAATTGTATAAGGTCAAATAGCATACAAAATTTAGATTTTCTAATCTGCACCTCCACTCCCTTATATAATGATGATTATACTTAAATTTTGGTGCATTTATACCTCAATTTAAGAAGATTATTGACAAGAAAATGACAGCAGATTTATAATAAAAATTGCATGCAAGTACAACAAGCTGTTCATATTCATTAAAAAACCCATTACCAAAATAGAAAAGTAAATATTCATCAATAATCCCTCTCCCCAATTCAGTTTAATACACCTAAAATGTACTGAATTATACAAAGTCGAATAACATATAAATCCAAAGATTGCTTTTCTGATGCCCCCTTTGAGTGATGACCTACAAATACACATACGGTAGTTTAACATGTATCATTCTTCTGTACAATGGCTGTTGAGCCACATTTGTTTACACAGCTCTATTCGCTTTCCCAGGTCATACACTGACACACAGACACATAATATTCATACCAATCATTCAACGAGACGCAATGAAAGGATAAATAAAATTATCGACCCCGTCTCTAACCTCCCACAATCACCTACATTTTATATACAAAAAAATCTATTCACAGCTATTCTGACTAAATGCATGTTGAACAGATGTCATGTGCATGCAACCGTTCAACCTACTCTGCAGTATAGTTGTGGAGAGATCATCTGTTGTGTATATCCCAGATAAGCTATGAAGCATATAGAAGGAGGCCTTATCTGTTCTGGTGATTATACCCATCAGTTGAATGGAACCACATTTACTGCAAAGAATATAACACTAACATGCTTCTGTGTGTTCAATCACTCAATTTGAACCCCAAAACCATCATATATTTAGAAAATATCAAAATAGGGTCTGTACTTGTAGACTACACATGAAAGACATTTGCAGTTCACACATGAATGACCTTGTGAAGCATAATAGTGCTATTCAAAATACCTATACAGAGAATTCCTACATTCAAAAATTTGTTAAAAACCAAATAATACCTAAAAAGATGATAGAAAGAGTGTGCAATGCCATCAACCTGACCTGACATTCAATATTGATTAAAAAAAACTAGAAAAAATCATATGGCCTGTTGGAATTTGGGACTGGTTAATGTGCAATTGCAACAATTATGACTTACGCACAATGCAATACTGAACAAAAAATGGCTGCAATTATCCCACACCAGATTAATTCAAACCCTTTTACTAGGAATAATGCCATTCCTTCATAGCCAAAATAAAGTTTTGGTAAAGATGAAGAAATGTGAATTTTACATGACGTTTATCGTGACATACCTATCTTACGCACATTTTGAGACTATTACATATTTTTTACGAACTGATTCGTTTTGAAAATTTGAAATTTAACTGTTAAATCCTATTTACCGCCTTCTCTTGGTAATAACAATAATTTGTTTGTTATTGGGCATATGTTAGTTTATTTACGAGATTTTACAAAAGAATGATAAAAAGGTATGCATGAAAATAAATTATGAAATTGTCATTCAATTTTGTGCATCAGAAAGAAAATATTGATTTAGTCTTGGGTTACTCAAGACTGAGACATTTTGCACATTTTAGGTTATAGT
>BQKZ01000517.1:5328-16069 GCA_036244855.1 Temnopleurus reevesii | reverse complement strand
CCCCCCCCCCCCCCCCTCCCCTCTCAATATTTTTTTTTACAAGAGTGAAAGAGTATTAGAGAGAGCATGCACCTGTTGAAATAATAATAATAATAATAGAAATAAAAGATGCTTTTATATAGCGCTTATCACTCGCTGGAGAACAACTCAGCTCGGAAATAGAACGGGAACATCCCATCATATTTTACGTAGTAATGCAATCTCATAGAGATCAGGCTAGGTTGTCTGGCCCCCATCGTGTGTACGTGCCTCCCCCTCCCCCTCCAATCCCCCCGCCACAATCTCAAAATAAATCCGCCTCTCCAGGCAGTAGCTGCAGCAGTAGCTGAGGTTCCACAGTCTTCATGTTCGACTACACACTACAGGTTTATTTTCTGGAGAAACAAGACCTCACTTTCTCAAAAAAAACATACAGGTAGGCCTATACCAGATTTCTCTACATTAGATATCTAGAGGTTAATCTGACCATCATTAGATTATTCTAGATGTTGACTTTGGATCCTTTGGATTACACAATTAGGACAACACTAAAGCTGTAATAAAATATTCCCAAAGTTGGTAAAAGAATTTCAAATCATAATGGTTGTCTAAATGTATTTTTTGGAATACACTAAAAGTGAACAACCCCATTCAGGTGCATATCACAATGAAAATCAGGGTAAAAATACTTCTTTTAAATATGAGAGCACTATTTTACATTTTCCTCCTTAATTATATTTTGCAAGGGCTATTTTGGATAGGCTGGCCGCTTTGGGAATGACGGACAGATATTGTGTTGAATTGTAAAAAGAAATCAAAGTTGGAAATAGATAATGTTATGTTTTTCCAACAAATACAGAAATAAAACTGTATTTGCTAAAAGTCTGAACTACCTGTTTCTAAGACTATCTATTGAAATGTAGTTGGTAATATCTTTTTTTTCTGTCTTTTTTGTTGATTGCCCTGATTTACTTTGAAGATCAAAGTTTAGTTCCCGGCGCACACAATGAAATAAGTCTAGTCATTTCCATTCACCCAAAACACAGTTACAAGGAACGATTAATTTTGTTGATTTAGAAATATGTTCATATTTGCTTGAAACAGAGTCTCGGGTCACAAGTAGTAAACCTAGCCGAGTCTAAAGGTTATCCAAGTAGCTGATTCATTTTGGGTAAAATCTTGAATTTGAAAGATGAAAAGCTGTAAAATCCAATATTATGAATAGGCCTACTTTTTTAATCTATTCCTTAGTCTTTTTTAGAATTTAAATTCTTATATTTCCCTTCTTTTATTTAACTCTTGAAGTCTTGATCCTGTAAGTGCGGACCCCTACCACGCCCTCACTTCCTATCATAAAATCAGATGATCACCAATCAAATAGTCCAAAGTGTATTGTAAAAAACATCAAATGTGATAGTGAAATATCACTGCCACTGAAATGCTCTTCAGTATTATAAGCTTTAAGGGTATATTCATAATGGTTGTGATGCATCTGAGTACAAGGTGATAGACCTGTCGATGAAATATTAAACTTCCATACAATATACAATGCAATATAGAACCCCTGGTGTTGTCCCTTTGAATGTAATTTGAACAGGACTCACACTGTTGTCAATGGCACTTCATAATACCTGTCATCTCCAATATCAGACAACATAGACAAGCCATTTTCTTCATTGAATCATTAGATGAAAAATTGTGTACTGATGTACTGATGGGGCTAATCAGCTGGTTTACCAAGAGATCAAATTTATGCACATTTCTTGTCATAGAGTGTAGTAAAGTTGTTTTCCTTCAACCAGTTGATAATGTTCAATAGAACAACAGTTTGCATTACTTGGTGCTGTGTCAGGCAAGAGTCAGACCAAGCTTCAGGGTCATCAAGAGCAACCTTAGTCTGCTTCCCTTGATACAGACCAGGAAAAACCACAACATAATTATACAGATCTAAATCTTCCAAGGTTATGAAAATCAATCATAAAAGAAATCTACTCAACTGCATGTTCATATATGAATATACACAACATTGAATTTTGGCCGTTAAAGTGATGCCTAATTCAATTGATCAAGTGGTATAAACCACATGGAGAATATGCAAATACCCAACAACATGAAAAAACATCAAATGAAAGTATGTTGGAAGTAATACAGTAAACAGAATAGGATGTTTCTGTGAAAACAGTAGAGAACAATTTCCTTTAAAGTTGGTAAAAGAAAGTTTAAGATTTGTAAACATGTATCCTCAATTTCGTATGACATTTGCCAATTATTGAAAAAAAAATGTAAGCATTGTTAATATCAGTACTTACAATCATGGTTTGAGTAACATGCAAACTAATTTTCAAAGAATAATTCATTTTTAAAACGCATCCTTCTCCATGCCCACACAGGGATTGAAGGTTAGCATTTAAAGGGAAACCAACCCCTGGAATGTTGTGCTCTCATTGAAAGAAGAAAAATCAAATTAACAAACTGTGAAAATTTGAGCAAAATCGGACCCCCGTTTGAGAGTTATGAATTTTCAAAGACACAGAGATGTGATGATCCCTACCTCTGATGGGGATCTGTGCGATCGGCTAACTCAACGGATGTCAGAGTCATGGTGTTCTAAATTTTAGGTTTAAAAGGGCACAAAATTGGCAATTGGGGAGGAGGTGGAGGAGAAGCAAGATTTGAAATTGGTAGAGCTCCGGTAACCCCCCCCCCCCAAAAAAAAAAAAAAAAAAAAAAAAAAAAAAAAAAAAAAAAAAAAAAAATGAATAAATCGTCTTGTGGAAATACTGGGTGAGCATATGTACTCCATTAGGGACACTAATCTATCTACTCGCAACACTCGCCAATTCGCACCCATTTATCGTGCACGTATTCATTAAACAGACGACCATGAATAGCTAATTAGTCAATGTACCTTTGTGTTCTATCCCTTATTATTCCGTCGCATATATGAAAACCTTCGTAAAAAGTACATTTTCTAACAGTTGAGAGTCTAATCTTTCTCTAAATGTGACAATTGTTATGATAAAGTAATATAAATTCATCCTTTATGGCAGAAAATTATTCACTTCAGAACAGAAACGAAGTTAAAAGTTCAGGGGCGATAAATCCCCTAATTTCTCACTTGACTCTCACTATTTTTGGTTCGAAAAATACCTGCAAATAATGAAGTTTCGATATGTGAAGAAGATTTGTCATCTCATATCATGCACAGGTCAGGAACACAGAATTTTGTCGACGAGTCAGAGATCACCTCCGCTCATTTTGATAACGGCACTCTGATTGGCTAATGCCGCGATTTGGCCACATAAATCGGATTGCCCGGGTGATGACGTCATCCGGTTCAAAGCAATCGCGAACACGGTAGCTTTGATTGGCACTTACTAGTCTACCATAAGAGGTGGCGGAGCGCGTGCCGCCTCCTCTCTCGTGGCAGCAGCTAATCAGGCTCTTGTCTTCCAAGCTGTCTCCTCATTCTTTTAAATTTTATATATTTTTACCCTACATGTATGTACTTTTTTAATCTGAATGAAATAAGAATTGAATTGAATGTTAGACTCATAAGTTCCTACCATCGAAACACACAGAATTTTGGGTCATACTTCCAACCCTTCAAAATCACTTTTAACTCTCGCGACTCTTACTTTTTTATTGATTGTTTATTTACCACACTCATCTTTCTTTGAAATATGAAGACAAAAATAAAATTTCGTTTTAGCTCGGGTCAGGATCACGAAAAGAAATCTTACATTCAATAATTCAACTGCCAAAGGAGCGAAAATTCATCAACCTTTATGGCTTTAAAAAAATATTTTGCGGAGACAGAAATTAGCTAATTTTTTTTATATATCGAACGGAAAATTATCAGAGAACATGTCACCAATGCATTCTTCCGATGAAAATGCGCATTCGCCGATCATAGACTCATTACACAGGTGTACCAGGTATGTCAAACAGCAGGGAAATATTGCGTTTGACGAGGTGGTGACTGTACTACACATGAACCGTAGAGGGCCGAGAATAAAATTTAGCAAGCATGCTCATTATCCATCGTTATCGATAGCATGGCCTACAGACTGTAATAGCCAACCTGCAGAGCATATTTAATCACTTTTTAAATGGGTTTCCATTTGCAGACTATTGGTTGTTATTACACATAAAATATTCAATGTTTGCATGTCTTCACTCTACTGGTATAATCAGTGTGCGTGGAAAAATGCAAATTTTTGACCTCATACAGTGTATGAACATATTCTATTATCCATTTCTAGTCTCAATTCTGCAGTGTTAAATACTCATCTTCCTGTTGGCCTATACAACGCATTGGTGGACCATTCTTTATAATTGGCCCATTTATGGTAATGGTTCCATATAAACTAGCATATATAAACACACTATTCAAAAGAACTCTCTCCAGTAGCACTTATGTATCTTCTACAGTGAAACTAGCAAAGTTTCCCATCCAAAGATGCCCATGGGATCAATGAAACTATACAAATGCAAAAATGAATACATTAATACATGGATCTTTATAGCGCTCTTTCCATCCTAATTAGTGCACTTAAGGCACTCAGACCAAGTCGTGGATATACAGTGCTGTAGATCAGTTCGCAGTTCATAATGTATGCTAAGAAAATACTGTTGACTGCTTGTGGTGTGTTACAAAATACTTAAATGTTATGCTTGGGGTAGGTTCCACTTTTCCATCAAAAACATTTTCATCTTAGGGCCTGAAAATGAAATTGTTTGGCTTGACTGGATGACCCATCCTATCCCAACATACTGTTCACATCTATAAGATTTCATTTCCACCCAACTTGGCTAATAAACCTTGGGATTCCCCACAGTAAGAGAGAAGTATTTGAAGATATCAGTGACAGCATAAACCTACCAGGTCTATGATGATGGTAAACTCATACGTTGTCAGGAAAATCCCCCTATATTTGTTTCAGAAACAAGGTTGAACCATTTGCAAAAATCTTAACACAGAAGCTTTGGTTATTCTTGGTGTATAGTCATGGACCTACATGTAGTGGAATTCATTTGAATCATAATCTTCAAGTAGAGGGTCAGTGGTTCGAATCTCGCCCATGACCTTAATTTCCTTCAGCAAGAAATTTGCATTCATTGGTTTAGGAACTCATGAAGGTGGATAATGTGAGCACCCATGAAGTGATCCTTGAAAACTGATTTTCTGAATGGGTTTAGTGAAAACCACTATTAAATTGAGGTTGCCCTCCAATCCAACTATGACATCACTTCAAATCCCTCGTTATCAATCACAACATTTCACAAGGTAAAACACATTCTAAAACCATAAAGGCTGAAGTAACATCAGAATTTCCAACTTTCTGGAATATGCAGGGTTCAGCATTTAAAGACACAGAACGGTTTCAGAGACAAATATTTTCTCAAGAGAGAAAGTTAGCATGCTTCCTTTCACAAGAAAATATTTGTTCAGTTATTTTGCAATTCAAATTTTAATTTCTATCCTCATACATTTATTCAAGAATGTTAATTGGCACCTCTGAGTGAGGCTCTGACTGAAGCGAAAAATATACAGCGTATCCAGGGAAAAATACTCAAGAGCAATAATTACAAACTGTAGGTCCGTCAATTGGAGCTAAGCCAAACTTTTCACATTGGTAATTACTGCAGGGCGCTACAAACCCACTTGCCCGAATGCCCAGGGCAACAAAATTGAACCATCTGGCAAGTAAATAAGATTGTCACTTGCCAAAAAAGGCATATATAGAGATTGTGTTTGGGCCATTAATTTATGAAGCCACTTGTGCTGTCGGGCAAGTGATCCAAAAAATTCTTGTAGCACCCTGTTTTTGTATAGAACTGTCATTGACTCTATGAAAGATTGATGTAGCATGTAATAATCATTTGCCATCCTTTAATATCTGGTGTAGTTTTGTTACAATAGAGTACATTGTACCGTATGTCTAATGTGACTAATGTCAAACATGATGTGACACTTTTAGAATGTGTTCTCCCAAACAACCAAATTATCCCCCCCCCCTGTTGAATTTCTCTCAATAAATATATCCAAAAACATTGCGGTCAAAATATGATCGTGTTGAATTGCACAAGTGTTCAGAGGTGCTGGGAATAGAATTTTGTTTTCATAGGAGTACCCTTTTAGAATGTGTTCTTCCAAAACAACCAAATTATCGTCCGCCCCCCTTGATGAATTTGTTTTCGTAAATATATCTAGACATTTTGAGGTCAAGATATGATCGTGTTAATTTGAACTACTGCGCAGAGGTGCTGGGCATAGCATTCTGTTTTCATAGGAGTACCCTGTGCTTATCACAAGGGTTCCACTTATATGCTATGCCAAAACCTACAAGGCAGCAGCCCAAATCATACTGTATGAGACAAACTTGACTTGCCTCACATATTATGAAAGTACTTGGTGGGAACAGATTCACTGAACTCCCATGACCTGCTACATTTCAGGCAAACAAAACAGTCGTGCCTGCCAGGAACAAAATGTGAATTTAATGTAACACTATGGGGGTATTGGTCAAAAGTTGCAATTGATCGTAAGTTTCAGTTGATTGGAACGCACCAATCAAAATCATTGTTTCATGGTATGCGCGTCTTGTTAAATGCGCATACCATGTGCGAATGAAAATGTGTGTTACAATTTGCAAAGTTGCAGTTCATTTGCAGTTGATTTTGAACATCACCTCCTTAGTGTGCAATGTTACACTGAACATACCCTTTTCTTCTGCTTGTAGTTTTTGCTTTTGACCTTGGAGACATATTTATCAAGGAGCTCTTCGCAGTGAGTGAGATTAGCTCTTGGCTCCCAGGTAGCGTTGTCTGCACTGTATCCCTTCCATCGGACTCGGAACCAGAGTTGACCCTGTGAGGGGGGAGGATGAAAAACAGGAGAAAGGCACGGAATGAGAGGAGTTATTTATTGAAGGGAACTCACAACTGAGTAAAATATGGAATGCATGAAGAGAAACCTGTTGTAACTGCTTATCCAAGAAAGGAGGGGTCTGGAGTAAAATGAAGTCAAATGGAGTTTCAGCTGATGATCCTAGCACAGCCTAAAAGTAAATAAAAAGGTCATTGTCAGTGGTATTTTGTTTAATATCATTTTCTTATGTTTAACTTTCTCCTGGGATCAAAACTTCAAGCTCTTTTTGCCTCAAAATAAAGTATGTGAAGACACAAACAAAACATCAAATAACCCACTATAAAGAACATCATTCCCAGCACTGATCATTCCATCATATTGTACACATCTACAAAACTTGTCTGGCCATATTGTCTTACTTTCGTCCCTTTCTCCTCCATCTGCAGAACCAAAGTTGCTTCCACTTAATCTCTATATTATACCTCACTCGTTATCTAAGGTCTATTTTCCATCTTTTCTACCATCATGGTATTCTCATTTATCCCACTTCTTTATGAGTATGACCTGCAATCTTCTATCTCCTCCTTTGATGTACCAAACTCCCTAGAACTTACTACTTTCGCCATAACATTGGCAAAAGTCCTTGACCTACATTAACAAACATTATCTTATCCATTACGACTCTGTTGTCCATATTTTATTTTGCTTCTTTCTTGATTCATAACATTCTATTCTACCCTGCTATTTCTGCCGGTTATAGGTAGCTCGATCCTCCTCCTCAATCCAATTTTCCAATGGCATACATTATCTTGAGAAATTTGTCCTACCTTAAGTTTAATCAGCTTCTTATTTGTTAGCTTTTTCACATCTAGTCAAATCCCACCGCTGCCACCACATTAAGGGAAAATAAGACAGCATTTTAAATAAATACAATACTCTATAGTTGTGATCACACCCTTTTATTACCACAAGCCAGGAGTAAAAATCAGAATACTATTTTACAGTGAAAATCCTATGATGAACCAAATTGACCACGAATTGGCACTGTAACTTCCAAATCTCATGTTATTCCTTTATCTTGTATTACTTGATATTATTTTCCCTCATATGTTATTGCCTCCTACATTCTACTTTAATATTCTCAGTCTCTTCATTCATTTCCATTATTCTTATCACCTTATATTCTCTTCATCTAAACCCACATACCCTACAACACATATATTTACCATTTTCTGCAAACGTCCTAATGGAATCTTAGACAATACTGCACATTAGAGATCTAAGGCCCTTTATATATCATTGAAATTTCCAACATATATACATGTATATATTTATATATATATATATTCATTCTCAATAAATAAAACCCAAGCATAATATGTGAGCACGTATGTGTCAAATGATATACTGTTCTATAAGATCAATGCTTTTGATTTTATATACTGCGCTGCCGTGCACGGTGAATACTGTAATTTCCGGTCCCCCAAAAATTGTATCTACATGTATTTTTACCTTCACCAGACGCATCCCCGTGATCTTCTGCACTTCATAAACATCACTGCTTCCCGACTGTTCTTCTCTTTCCTCGTTAAATCCTGTCATTTCCACCGGTGAATCCACTCCTTCTGAATCCAGCTCCATGTTCTATATTACAGGTGTCTTCCTGTTCACCTAGCTGGTGAGGACAAGCTGTATAATCCGTGTTTGTAAATAAAACATGTCCTTAATCCTACTACTACAAGTACAACCCACATCCCCGTGTGTTTCCTGTATGTTTACTGTAGGCTATGGATGCCGCTGGTGGTGTGCGGTTCACTTCACAGTGCTGGTATTAGCCTAGTCTGCAAAATCAGACTTAACTTTAAGACTTGAGTGCCTCATCTCAGATATTGAACTATTTTACATTTCGAGAAATTAATTTGAAGAGAATTATTCATCCTTTTATCCATTATTTTAATTGTTTTAACTTTAACTATTTCTGTCAACTTATTATATTCAATCTGCGAGAAGAAAATATTCTAGAAGCTTGAAAATGCAGACTACGATCCAGGTTAAGGTCACACCCACCTCACCGCAAACACTTCTGAAGTATTGCCTTTTGGTAGATTCCCAAATCTGGTACCCGTAACGAAAGGGGGGTTTCAGTCAATTTTTGCAGAGATTCAATTGATTTTACGATCAATCGCAAACTTTAGTACATGATTCCCTTAGACTTGTGATTGATATCAATCATATATTGTAAATATTTTACATTATGGGGAATTGATCTGAACCCGGGAGCTGAACATATCTCCAACAATTTAACAACACATAGGTGGCTCTACCCTCCCATGCCATATATATTGCAACCTAGACCCACTCTTAATTCCTTCAGGACACACGCATAGATCAATTTTATGCACTAGCCATATGAAGAAATATGTTACAAAATATCTCAGGATTAGTTTCTGTACTCAAGAACGATAACTTTTTGGAATTATATAGCTCATTCTCAAAACGTAATGGCCAATACACGATGTCCCATAAAATTATAAAAACACATGCCCTGAAGGAACTGAGAGCGACTTCTTCTACTAAGGTTGTCTATTTTATTTGCATTATATGGGGTATCGATTTTGACACTTTTTGTTAGCATAAGTATTCAACAAGTCATGGAATATGTTCAATTTAAAGAAAGGGAAGACAATTTTGCGGGAAACCGTTGACTAATCTGCAAGTCGACACATTGGAATTTAATTTCTACCGTTGTCGTATTTGGTCTTTGATACCTAAGGCATAACTTAATTAAGAATATTGTTTTACCCTACATAATTTACAAACCGTGTATGACACTCAAATTTCAACAATAGATATTTGTGATTTTTTACATTTAAGGAAAAATAAGAAAAAGTACGACAGGAAAATTACGACAAAAGTACGACTGTCACAATGGAAAATGAAGGTAATTTTGCTATGTTGCAATACTTGTGGCAGTGGAGGGTATATATAATAAATAATTATCTTTTTTTTTTTAAAGTAACATTAAGGATGGAAAAATGGTTCAATCGCATCACTTTTTCTCTCTCTTGAAGTACCTTTTTATTAATTGTCAAGTAAACTAGCTTTTGAAACACACTATACATGCATTTTTTTAATTTTCTTCTTTTTGTTAGTCAAACTCTTTTATGTTTTGTTAGTCAAGCTACTTGACGCTGTCATCTAAAGTATGATTTCTGCTCCAACCCCCCTCCCTTTTTGATTCTTTCACCCCGGCCTCCCTCCGGCTCTCTCTTTCCATTCCTCCGTTTGCCTATTTTAGGGGGGGGGGGTATTGCGGCCCACAGATCCCTAGCCCCAAACCTATGTGTCATATGCCAATAACCCTGAAGTTCAAACTTATGATGTGCTCTTTCGTTCACCTTTTGTCACTATAATGAATTCACTCGATCAATTCTGGGTCTTTCATGATGAATCGACCAGACATCATTATGATAATAGCTGAGGGCGCACTTGCAAAAGCCACATGTATGGAATCAAGTAAGCCTATAGAGGTGCGAGGGTGAGATGGATATGAACAAATTTGCCTTGTTATAGATCTACCAAAATCCCAACTCCCTGGATCTACAATATGCTTTAAAACAATGCAGAACAATTCATTCAATTATCAATAAAGATATGGCAGCTCGAGCAAATGACTCCATGCCCATGTACAATTCCCTATATAGTTAGGAAGGACCTTTCTCATCCCCCTCCTCATCCTCCCTCTTCTTTCTCTCCCCCTCTCTCTCTCTCTCTCCCTCCCTCGCTTTCTCTCTCTCTCTCTCTCTCCGTTTCTCTTCCCCCCTCTCTCCCTCTCTCTCTCTCTCTCGCTCTCTCTCTCTCTCTCTCTCTCTCTCTCTCTCTCTCTCT
>BQKZ01000516.1:133612-157662 GCA_036244855.1 Temnopleurus reevesii | reverse complement strand
AGTGGTGAGGAAGGGAAGACAAACCAAAAACACATTACACAATTTGTGAAGTTTGAAGTCCTCATCATGTTGATGTTAGTCATTTTATTTGCTTGTTTTATCAGATAGCTAATCTGACATTCTTTATAGATTATGAAGTACAGCAATAATGAATTGGTGTTGACTTTGGTTACATTATTACCATTCAATAACATTTTGCAGGGTCAGTGATGTATGTATACTGAATAAAAATAATAATCGCAGTGTATGCGATACTGCATATTCATCGATTTTAAGTACTGTAAAAGCCAATATTTTAGTGTGCATAAATTTTAGCAGGTTCACTGAATTTCAGACATACAGTATTTACATAATAGCAGGTTGTTTTTCCATGTTTTGAAAGATGATTGTACAAATACATGTACCATAGCCTGCAAGACCGTATCAAATAACTTTTGATTTGCATTGAATCGTATAGTATAGCAGAGTTGCCAACTGTTCTCAATATGCATGAGGTAAAAAATTAGAATGTGAAATACAATACAGTGAAAACTTGGTTTACAGATTGCTCTTGACCATTGAAATACCTTGTTATTCATGTAACACTAATTTAGTTCATTAAGGGTTACTAAGCAATAAGTCATAAAGAGCTGGGACCTGATTTTTACCTCTTTATATCGGGAATTTCATTGTATCAGATCTATCTTCAGACCAAGTTGCCACTGTACAACAATAACCATTCACTTGTAATGAAAGCCTTGATATGAAAATACATCTCGTGCATATTCTGGAATGGTTGTCACCTCTGCTGTCGGAAGTTTTTGTCTAAAGTTTCAGTGCAATAAACATTTGTCTGCTTGTAAAACTTGTTGGGTACAAGTCAGTATCATTGCTTAGAAAAATATCTATGTGTCTGTTGTAGGCAGATAGTCCATTAATCTCTGTCATGTAATCCATATGCATTTCCATTGATTAATATAAAATCATTATTAAAATCTAATTCAAGGCTGTAGACTATATTGTTTGACCAAGATGTAAAATTGGCCAAGTTGTTTGTAGTACATTTCAGCTGACTCTTGAATTTTTGCTGCTTTACTTTCAATCTATGTCAAAATTATGAATTTATCTTCTTTTACGTACATTCCAACTTCAATGCTTTAGACTTGAAGGCAATACAAGGGCTGAAGTCTAGTTTAATTCCTGAATTGTTTACCTTTCTTGTTCAGACCTAATTGATGTTTAATCTTTTATAAAGTGTAGCCTTCTTTTTAACAAGTTCCTTGGGACCTTAGGCATTTCAGTCCACAAATGATGTAATTAAAGTTATCGATTTATAAGTCTATGGTAAAACGTGTACCATACAGATACAATTTATTTTCAAATAATTGTATCTCTTTTATTTTTAAGGCCCCTGGGCCCCGTAACATAAAGGCTTGCGATTAATTGCTAATCGGATAGCAATTAATATCAATCGCAAGTCTGTGGCAAATCATGTACAAAAGTTTGCAATTTATCGCAAAATCAAATAGCGATTAATCGCAAAGCTTTATGTTACAGGGCCCAGGTCTTGTTTTATCAGGGTTTAGATAGAGGGGAAGCCAGTAGAAACACAGGGTTAAACTTTGTTATATCCGACCTCTTAAAACTGTGATTCCATTATTGTCCAGAGAAAAAACCTGTTTGTGTTCTGTCTAAATTTCATGAAATGGGAGTGTTTTCCATCGCTTGAAAAATCAGTGTGATTTTATTCAAATACTTGTAGTATGTTTACAATAATAATAATAAAACTAATATAAAGTATTTCTATAGCGCTAAAAACAGAGAGTACCATATCGTTTTACAATTTAACAGAACAAGAAAAGTCAAAACAATTTTATTACTGTGGGAAAAGGTAAGCTGTATTTGTGAAAAATAATTATTTCTGAAGATTTCAAAGCAGAAATAGGCATAGAATTTGAAGACATTTAAATNCTCGTAGAAAAATATGCTATGATCTTGAAATGTGTATAGAAACTATATGTTATGGTATATATCCCCAAAATTCACATTTCTTTAATCTTTACCAAAACTATACATGGGCTTTAACAGAAGGAGAAAAAAATTGATGAGTAAAACAAAAAAGTTTGAATAAAATCGGTCAAGTAATAAAAAAAGTTATGAATTTTTGAAGATTTGAAAAAATTGGCAAATCAGTGGAAATTTCCAGAGATGTTGCCAATTTGATGACATCATGGGTGCACAACTAGCCAAAGTATTCATTATGAATATGGTGCAAAATTCATTATTTTTACAGAAAGTTGCAAAGTTTTATGAATGTAAACATGCAAATAGTGGATCTACATATCTATCATAATAATATCCTATGGTTAAAGTTTTGTGCAAATCATATTTTTGTGGGAAAAAAATAACATTTTATAACATTGATATGAATGTAATAGATGATTAGTTGTGCACCTGTGACGTCATCAGTTGCCAATTTGCCTAAACATTCAAACATTCATATCTCTCTTATTAGTTGTCCGATTTTCCTCAATCTTTTTTTTGTTCTGTTCATCTGTTTTTTCTTCTTCTGGTGAAGAAATATAATTTTTGGGTAGACTCTTCTTTTAATATCAAGTGTAAACACTGTACATAAGGTTCCTCTCAAGTTTCAATTTATTGCAAATTACAGATCATTCACTTTCCAACCTAGTTATGATCAACGTTGAGTACTAAAATCTTTAAAAATTTCATACTTTTTACAGTAAGTTGTTATTCATTGTATTTTGCGTTGTATTGTTACTTGCCAATAGAATTTCTTTTCAAGCAAAGTGAATCAATTTATTTAGATGTGCATGGCGGTAACTTTTTAACTTTTAATGAAACCAACTGGCAACAATAATTGTTAAAAATATCATTTTAAAATATTGTTATTGCTGTCATTTTTATGTTTTCTCTAGTCAAGAACATCTCAGGTGTATGTGGTTTAACTGGTTTTATTTCATAATTTATTTGGGGAATTTGGACAAATTTTGAATATGTTTTAATATTCTTTTCCATCAACTTGTATAGTTTTATGATCTGTGGTGTAAAGACCAATTGATGCACCCAACAAACTGTAAAATCTTAATTTAGTTAGCAAGCATTTCATTTGCATTGCGCCATTCTCCACCCATGTTAACCAATGAAGTGTTCTAGCTGGAAGATAAATTCTGACAGTTCTGAGAACATTAAAACTATTTTTGTGTCTTCATTATTAAGTCCCCTTCACCTAGAAGCCTTGATTCAACACAATTCTATTCGATTCCTTATCCAGTTGAGCTTCGGTTGAAGACTTTAAAGACATAACTTTTCTTGAATGATGTTATTTCAGCCGGACTATGCATGCTTACTATTAAATCCTTCCACTATATCTGTATTTTTAAAACTGCAGCAGTTTAAGTGTTGTATGTGTGTGAGCAAGTCGATGGTAAAATAAACTGCCTATAAGGCACGCTTATTGAATATCTCTGGATGTTATTTGTTTTTATTATGTATAGTGTTGAAACACGTAGGCTACATAATTGTTTTGCAGTTTGAAGGTTTAAAACATTTCATACTTCTGAATATCTCCATTTGGATTTTATTTGTTTTTGTTCTTCAAGTGTTGAAACATGTAGGCTTCATTTTAGATCGAGGGTGTATAAAACATTTGATAATTTTGTTTGATTATACATTGTAGAGTGACATGATTATAATCATTTTGTAGATGGTATTTTATATAGAGACCCTTGTATTATGCGCTATAAAAGCATAAATTATTATTATTATTATTATTAATCTATAAAAATTTGTTAAATAATCTTGGGATTCTAAAACAATTACCTCCAAGAGTTTAGTATCATTTATCTTTTACATTGGTGCATGTATACATCACCATGAGCAGACGAGACGAAGGATTTTGAACAAATCAAACAGCTTCATTCAGGCATTCACAATATTAGCTCGAAACACAGAAAAGAAAGTACCCTCACTCTTGATTGTGCATCACTTGTTTGACATATTACAGCAGAATAAGAGGGAAGGAATATTCTTATATGTGCATCTAGCTATTGTGAATGCTTGAATGAAGTCGTTTACTTTGTCCAAAAGCCATTTTCCCATCTGCTCATAGTCCATGTATGTGTAAATGTTTAGTCAGGAGTTGAATGACGTTTAATTTTTGGGGTTTATCCGCCCCCCCCCCATCAGATCTCGGCCGTAGAACGCGCGATCGCAACGAAAATTGGCACGTATGATGCTTGCGGCGTATTCTACCAGAATGTATGGTTACTTTTCAAAAAAATTGTTGAAATAATTAAATATGCTAATTTATGCATAAAATAAGTTTTGTGCTCTTAATCCGTAATTAAATCTCCAATTGAGCTGATTTCTTTTTGAAAATATTCCTTTTAGCATTCTCTACAAATCTGTTAAAAAAAAATTCATTATCGAAATTAATTTCTTATGTATTTCATTGTTTTACGAATTTTTATGTATTTCTTTGTTTTTTGACCTTTTGTTTTTGTTGTTTTTTTACTGGATTTGTTGCAGACATGATTTGAGGCAAAATGCCGCAAAAATGAATTAATTTGAGCCATTATAAGTAAAAATATTCAGGTTTTTATGATATCTTAGTGAAAACACAATTTGCATTGACTTTGTACACAAAATCACGTTTTTGAGCAATTTTGGGGTTGACAAATTTTTTTCAAATAAGCGTGGCATGAAAACGGTACGCGCGGGCACTACGAATTTGGTCTCAAAAGTTGCGCGATACTTGAAAGAAAAAAGTCATGACGCGTCGCGAAAAATTTTTGGCGCGTGTGGGAGATATTTGAAAAAATGTTGAGGGGGGGGAGGGGCGGCGGATTCCGCCTGATTAGGGTTAATCCAAACTCTCACTCAGTAATGCCGAGGGGTTGGCTACACCCGTCAAGTTATGCAGAAGAAAAAAAAATAAGCAAAAGAGCGGGAATAATTTCTTTGTTTCCATGCTGCGATACCTTTCTGTATACCAGTTTATAAATCTCTTTACACCATGGAAAAGAAATGTCGAACAGACAACTTCATTGAAAAATTGATGTACATTCTTTATTGACGGAATGCAATAGAAACTGCAAAGAATATTCTACAACTTTTTATTTCACATAGTACAAAATGGATGACATCAAACAATTGATAAATTTACAAATATGTTTTATGGACTTACCTTTTCTTAAGTATGCCAATCTTACTCATATTCTTTGCCTATCATTATCAAACTTGATAGGGGTACCAAAATCTATAGACATCAAAGTCTATTCAAACCACAAAAATATTAAATGCAATGGCCTGTATTCTGATAGCGAGGTTTAACTTAATCCAGGTCTAAGTCATTGTTCTTTAGACTCCTGGTTTAACTTTTGAATAGCCCGGGTCTAAATAACAAGGACTTAGTCCAGGGTTAAGTTAAACCTGCTATCGGAATACGGGCCATTGTGTTTTCACCAGTGTGCACATACATAGAGATGAACAATCAACTCAAATTGGCATTGCCTTTCTTTGGGCCTTGCTCTGAACTTGTGAGAAATTGAAAATTGCAGTTGATCAGCATGCACCAATCAAAATCATTGTTTTATGCGAGTTTCATAAAGGGCGCATACCGTTCACGTGTGAAAATACGTGAATCAATTTGCAACTGATTTGCAGCTGATTTGCAATTGATCACAAGTTTCAAGCAATACCCCTTTTTATAGAAAAAGATCATTTTTTTTCTGATCCGTGAAGTCGGGTGCGATGTATAACAACCTCATTGGGGTTTTCCCTCAATATACGTAAACCTCACAAGTAAAAGAGAATACAGGATGTAAAGAATACAATTTATAGTAAGGGACTGGGGTGTTGATTTCATAAGGCAAATATGAATCCACCTCACATTTATCATAAAACACTGCATATTAGCAGTGAAAACCACCACAAATAAAATTCAGGCACAATAGATGATTATTGGGGCAATATCCTTAAAAAACAGATCTCTATGCCGATGATTTTATTTTCTCTCAAGAGTTCAGATAAACCACACGTAATCCTCAATGAATATCGTTAATCTTGAAAAAGGTTCATTTGCCCAGGGTTTCATAATAACCATTAGGATGTGTGGCATCGTAAGAAACATTATTTTGCCTAATATCAAGGCTGATAAAGACAAGTTTGTACATTCATTACAAACAAAGTTCAATGTTTTTCTGGGGCCAATTGCACGAAATAGGCTTAGCTATCCTCTTCATGCTAAGGCGTCTTAAGTTCTTGTGTCACCATGTTAACATAGTCGTATCTACGCTAATGTCTATGTTACGAGGGTGGCACAAGAAGTCAAGACGTCTTAGCAAGGAAAGGATAGCTAAGACCATTTCGAGCAATCGACCCCTGGTGTCTAGCTTATTGCCCTGTGTAAAAACCAGTTTTATTTCATCATATTTGATTGCTGTTACAAATATCAAAAGATTCATAACACAGTCAATGCATATATCTAATTTGTTTCAGAATACAGCAACTTAATCTGTTTCTTATTTTTTGCAAATCTGCCGATCTTTACACTGCTTATTCACCATAAGATAAAAATTGTGTAAAAGATATGACACATCAAACAAAACAATTCACCTCCCCCAAGCTACAATTCTGCTTGAAATGATTGTGATATCAAAATATGCCCTATTATGTTGATTTTTGTTATCTATGTCCATTGTTTAAGTTGATATAATTGAAAAACAGAACATGTTTGACGAGTCACTCGCAATCAACTTGAAGGTACAGGACACTTCATATCAGCTAATATGTAAACAAAAAGAAGTATAAATGTAAACTAAGATATGAAATGAATTGAGAAGCCATCAAACTTTATTTTCAAGCCAATAAGCAAGAAAAGCTCAATCGAACCATGCTCAAGGAGGGAGTTTTTCACTGATAAGTTTGGTATCTGATCATTCATTGTAATGTAAGGATATTACAAGGTATCAGAAGTTCATAATGAACTCTGGTTAGCAAGTTGATTCTTTTCCTATTAGTCACCCCATCAGATTTGCTTACTTTGGTTAAATTGAATGGGTCTTAGTTAACATTTGCTGCGAAAACATTACAATTCTTATCAGCTTATATTTAAACAAAGGAAGTATGACTGTAAACAAAGATAACAAATGAATTTAATTTCAAACCAATAAGCGAGAAAAGCTCAATCGAACCATGCTCAAGGAGGGAGTTTTTCACTGATAAGTTTGGTATCTGATCATTCATTGTAATGTAAGGATATTACAAGGTATCAGAAGTTCATAATGAACTCTGGTTAGCAAGTTGATTCTTTTCCTATTAGTCACCCCATCAGATTTGCTTACTTTGGTTAAATTGAATGGGTCTTAGTTAACATTTGCTGCGAAAACATTACAATTCATATCAGCTCATATTTAAACAGACAAAGTAAAAATGATAACATGGATTGGAAATATTTTGAGAAGCCATCAAACTTTAATTTCAAACCAATTACAAGGGAAGCTCGATCGAACTAGGTTCAAGGGGGAGTGTTTCATTAATAAGTTGGGTCTCTGACCATTCACTGTAGTCCAATGATATCACAAGATTATATAGTTCACAATGAACTCTGGTTCTTCAAGGGGAACTAACCATAGACATTAATGTGCTGTCAGTGGATGAAGAATAATAAAATGATCAAACTTTTAAAGTTTGGGGCAAAATCGAACGATCCATTGAAGTCACTGTTGCTGAAAAAATCTTCAAAAAACACCATCAAAGGTTCTATTTCACCATGGAAATTCATGGAAATTGTTAGACAGTCAGGTCATTGGGACCTCATTTCAGTGGTATCCCAGGGCAAATACAAAAAGTTAAAAGTGCTAGGTCCAGCTATGAGATGAATAATGTAATACAGCCAAACCTTGTTATAAGGAGGTCCTTAGGACTAGAGAAATTATCTCATATAACAAAACCTCGTTATATCAGGGCCGAAATACAATAAAATTCAAAGAGATGGGACAAGGAAGACTACCTTTTAAAACGAGATATCAGTGCTCTTTATAACGAGGTTTGACTGTATTTTGAGAATTCATCAAACATTTATTTCCACAATTATGATAAAGCGATTGTCGGTCAGTCTTGGGTCTCCAGTCACATAGCTGTTTGTATCAAGGTTGTTGGAATTCAGTCTCCCAATGTAATTAACCCTTTAGCAACTGAATCATCCAAAATCGCTCCTCCTTTGCTCACTCATTTTTAACATGCTCTTATAACTATGGTAACCATTCTGATGGGGCTATGAATGGTCAATTTGGTATGTGTGCAATCTTTATGTGTGCAAAAAAAAATCCTACCAAGAAAACTATGAACATGTTCAGAATTATTCCATATCATCTATACAAATGTAAGACAGGCAGGAAGAGTGCATCTTCCAATGAGGAATGGGAGGTTTTTGTTTTGCATATAATCTCCAGTTGCTAATGGGTTAAGTCGCATAAATAACGTTGATGAAAAGAGGGCGAGGTGTCGATTGGAGATGCTCATCACGTTTCCATTTCGTCTTCATTTTCTTGATCTGAGAAAATATAAATGAGACATGATCAGATTGTGGTTGGTGTTGGTTGGCTACTATGGTTACATGTGCAAATAACAATTGTCATGAAAAACATCATCATCATCTTGATGATTATTATCCTTATCATCACATCTAGGAATCATGATCATGCAAACCAAAAGCATCTCATTACCATCTTCTTCTTTTTCTTCAATATCTTCTTTCTTCCCATCCACCTCCCAACCATTCTCTCATTTCTCATCCTTCATCTTATCATCATGAACCCCCATTATCAACATCACTTTCACCATCATTATCGTAATTTCCATCGTCGTCCTCATTATCATCACCATTACCATCACTATCATCATCACCACATCATCATCACCACCACCATTACCATCACTATCATCACCACTACCAGTACCATCACAACCACTGTTAAACATCATCATCACTGACACCACGATCATCATCATCATCATCATCATCATCATCATCATCATCATCATCATCATCATCATCATCATCATCATCATCATCATCATCATCAGCTCCATCAACACCAGTCACAAAATTCATCACCATCACCATCATCACCACCACCACCATCATCATCCCTATCATCATCATCATCATCATCATCATCATCATCTCCACCACCTCTCTCACTTACCTCCTGCCTCATCCACCTCATTGAACATGAAATCTTGCTGGTATTCCTTCAAGAACTGTGTAGATCTTGATTCATCTAAGAAGAGCGAGTATACACGCTTGATGTCATCCACCTCCACCTCCGTGCCCTATCAAAATAAAACAAAAATAATTAAATACCAAACTGTCAAATCTGTCATCCTAATTGTGTATTGAAAGAGGATCATCATGGTGAACAACAATAAGAGAGAGTTGATCAGTTGCCTCACAATGAGCAAACGTAGAACATAGGAAGTAGGACGTTTCACCCGATTGCCCCGATCGCTCTCCTGGCATAAGGCTCGTGCAGCGTGGTCTGATGCTTAGCCTGATGAAGGCTAGCAGCATAGTTCTACGTTTGCACCTCGTTAAACAACTAATCAGCTCTCTTCAATTAACCTTATATTCATTGGGATTTTTCATCATTTGAAATGAAACATACATATATTAATAATCTGCTCCAGTATAAAGGATTTGATTTACTGAGAATGATGAACAAATTTCCCACAAATTTCTAATGCACAGCATAAGCACGTTTCTATAATGACCAAGGATAAGTCAGCAAACTTCAATTTCAATTATACAGATTATTTTGACCAAAACAAGATTGAATCTGATGAGGGGAAAGCGAATTTAATTTTTACAGCTGGGCAATTCCACAAAAAAGTGTCATAACCACTACACCATAAGCAGAGCATATCTTTACAATTGTTCAACAAAATTCTAGGATTTTGATTTGTATGTAACAGATGCTTTTATTTGTCTATATTTCAAACATCTAGGAATTTTATAGAACCAACCTTCCTTTTCCTGGAAACTAAGTTTGCTGCAGTGATGAGCTGAATGGCTTATCTTAATGACGTCTCCAGACCAATCCGTGTCAGGACCGTCAATCCATCGTCAGACATCTCCACATCTTCTTCCTCACATCTGAAAATCATAGAAAGACATTTTGTTAAAAATATTCACATGGAAAACAGGTTCACATTCATGTCAATATAACAGTGTTGGAGTTCATTTCCTCCACAACTAATTCATACACAATAAACTGCCTGAACACAGGCGGAATTAATGGCTGTATGGCTTAACCCTAATGTAGCTAGACTTTTTTGAGTGATGAGCTGAATGGCATATCTTAACGACGTCTCTAAACCAATTCTTGTCAGGACTGTCAAACCATCATCAGACATTTCCACATCTTCTTCCTCACATCTGAGAAAAATTTGAGAGGAAAGTAGCCATGTTAATAAACTTGCTACTTTATCTGCAGATATTTTAATTAGATCTGTATCATTTTAATTAGAAATCAGATAATTATGCATCTTCATCGATTGATATGCTATCTTTATAAGAAATTAACAGGAAAATGTTGTTTTCTTTTTCATATATCTATAAACTTCTTGACAGGATTACTGTATAAAATGATTTTTTTCTGGGGTCTTATTTATGCTATTTTCAGACCATGAATTCGCAACACTTTTCACTCACTAGAATGACCATAGACTTGTGTACATTGATCTTTCAAAACGTGAAAGCTAATATGTAAATGGTTCTGAAAAAAAGCAAGCGATTCAATTAATAATAATAATAATAATATGCAGTTCTTATATAGCGCTAATTACCTCTGATAAAGGTCTCTAAGCGCTCTACAATTAATGCAGCATTATTACCCTGGCTTCAGCCCGGCAAAGGGCGTGGCGCACTTGGCGTTTCAAGGAATAAATATTCCTACCAGGTACCCATTCACCTCACCTGGGTTTAGTGCAGCACAATGTGGATGAATTTCTTGCTGAAGTAAATTAACGCCCTGGATGGAACTCAAACCTACGACCCTCTGCTTGAAAGACGAGAGTGATGACCACTACACCACAGCGCCTCCATACATACGTAATCAGAGCGAGCGAACAAAATATCCACCTCCTTAAGAGGAGCCAAGGCATTTTGGCGTAAATTTTCAGCATTGAATGAAAAACGCCTTTAAATCTAAATTCATCATCATGTAACGGAGACACGTTCGGGTCAATGAGAACAAACGATATTGGTTTTCACCAGGAGTTTCTTACCTGATGTTCAATATCTGCCTCATCTCCTTCTCATTGTACGTTGATGTGGATATGATGAGGAGCCTGTCCAGCAAGTCTAGAGGGATGCCATGGGGGCTCTGGTAGCTTGTGCCTCGAATTCTAAAGTCACACATACAAAAAAAGAGGAAAATATATACAGTTATACTGTAGAGTGGAAATTTTTTGCGGGGGTTAATTTTCGCACTTCTTGCAGTGTGGCTGTCCGCGAATTTAAAATCCGTGAAAATAATCCCTAAGAATTTGGACGAAAAGTCAACATGCGCAGTACTTCAAACATTGTGTTTTGAAGTGGTAAAATATCGCTTCCAATCTTTCCAATCTTTCGCTTCCAATCTTTCCAATCTTTCAATCGCATACATGTATATATTTGAGTTTCGAATCATATTCTCCAGAATATACTTTATGTGGTCATTCTTTATAATTTGTCGGCATTTAAAAATATTCTTTTGTAGCAGTAATCAAATTTTGTTTCTTGAAAAATCTGTATCAGTCAGGTCGGGAGATCATACTTTTTTTCATGGATTGTTCCCACGAATTCAACGAATTTTGCGCGAAAAATTAAAATAGCAAAATTATCCCCAGTAATCATATGAAATAAAGCTACTGGCTAAATATATGGCAAAGCGGAATATCAGGGAATAATTTCCCTGGCATTGCAATTTGCTATGCATTACAGCATGATTGCTACACAACTAATTTTTTGTTTAGTAACTTTTTAACATAGAACTGTAAAGTAAAATGTTGAAACTATTTCCTCAACAACTAAAACTGTTAATCAAATTGGAAACATATATGTTATTTTCTGTACATTTTTTCCTTCCCCGGCAGGCTTTGTCTAATTTTGTCTGTGGGGGAAGCAATCAAATAATCAATTGTTCAGATTCAATAAAGGAATAATTCTATTAGGAGGTAGGTCACTAGAAGAAAATACATGATTGCAAGTACGAGAGAAATGTGACCACCTCGAGAACCTTATCCTAGACAGAAGGGATTGTCTACTATTTATAGTCATTGGGAAGGCGTAAAAAGAGAAAGCATTATTCAACTCTATCCCTACCGGGAAGGGAGAGGAGGAGGGGGAAGGGGCATGATGACATCCTCTTCTTTGACCTTAGATATAGATTCGTAATCATGTGAAACGAGCTGATGTGTTCACAAAATGCTTTACATGCTTAAATATAACTGTGTACAAAAGAAGATTTTTGCACATATTCTGGCATATTTTACTTTTAAAATTCTAATCAGCTAATATTCCTACTGTGCAATAAATGAATCACACAGGGGCCGACCAGGGATGGATGGATGGATTGACCAGCGTGTGAGTTTGCATTCAATTTGTATGTTAAGTGGTGTTGTGGTGGGAAGCGCGACGCGAGTTGTCATTTTTAGGTTGATTTTATTAAAACTATGAATATTCTCTAATTTGCTATTACAAAACTGAATTATGGTAATAATTTTACTGCAGCTCACAAAGTAGTTAAATATCTGAAGCGCCATCACTCCCAAAACTGATATATCAATTAAAAGCTACCCAATTGGTTGATGGTATTTTCAAAATTGTTCATACAAGGTTGTTCAAATTCAGCGTGAAGTAGAATAATAATAATAATGATAATAATACATGGATCTTGTATATCGCTTTTTCCATTCTAATTAGATGCTCAAGGCGCTCAGAGCAAATCATGACCTACCTTGTAATGCCTCTATTCGTTGCCATGATAAGGACTGGGGCCATGTCGTCTTCAAGTGCTCGATTCAGGAACGAGAAGCTCTCGATGTCCAACATGTGAACCTCATCAATAAAAAGCACCTAGAAAATAAATAAAAAAGATAAATCATGAAACATGAGTATTATACATTTTCTTGCAATTATTTAAACTGGCGCCATGTGGGTTTTTGGTACTAAGTCCAATAATGAGAAGCTCTTGAGGTTCATAATGTGAACCTCATCAATAAAAAGCACCTACAAATGACCAGAGTGGGGAAAAAATGGTAAAACATGACAAGTGCCTCTGTATATTACTACAGGCATAAAGCATTTTGTGGCCATAATTCAAAATGGTGCCATGCTCAGTGCAAGAACAAGAAGCTCTTGATAGCTAACACGTGAACCTCACCAATAAAAGCACCTAGAATGGATAAAAAAGAAAAGTCATAAAACATGACAAGTGAATTAGTAAATTACACTGAAGCATAATCAATTTTGGTGCAATGTCATCTTAAATTCTCGTGCTCGGTTAAAAAAAGAGGAGCTCCTGATTTCCAATGTCTGAAACTTATCAATAAAAAGCACCTAGAAAAGATAAAAGATAAATCACAAGACATGATGAAAGACATCACTATATTACTCTACGCAAAACACATTTTTTGCCATAATTAAAATAATTAAAACTAGCGTCATGTGATATATCTTCCATAGATTGGATTCTGACATGCAATCATGCAATGTAAGCACTTTTTGCACTCCCTTATGAGTATTCCAGCAGGGTACTTCAAGCCGCTCAATGCTTAATTGACCACATTCACTGTGAGCGGAAGGTACAAGGGCCTGGGATAAAGTAAACAACCTCCATTCAAGCATTATCAATAGGTAAATGGATACAAATGAAATTTCCACCCTTCTCATTTTGTGGAAAATATTGAACAAGAGTAGAGCCGCACCGGACCGGGGCTTTCTTTTGTTGCTTGAATGGAAGTGTCTACTTTGTCGAAGTTCTTTGTTCATTCAGCTCACAGTGATTATGGTCACTTCCAACAGGTCCTCAATCCCACCTGGGTAGAGTGCAGCACAATGTGGATACTTCTTTTTGCTGAAGGAATTAACACCATGAGTCCAAATTTACAACCCTCTGGCTGAAAGGTAGGCATCAGAATCATTGCACTAGGATGGAAAAGGCGACAGGGAATACCCCCATAACATTGCAGGCATTGTAGTATAGTGGTTCTGACACTTGCCTTTCCACCAGAGAGTCGCAGTTTGAATCCCAACCTTGGCATTAATTTCCTTCAGCAAGAAATTTAGCCATGAAGCTACGCTCTAGCGATATATAATCTGATGATATGTGCACCAACATGGCTGCTTTGATGCAAGGCTTGAATTGCCATCAAGTGACCAAGGAATAATATCTGAAGAGCTTTGATCAGTCATAGACATAAGGTGCTATATAAATCTAAAATACGATATTATCATGAAGGAGATTATTAATTTAATTTTTTAGTTCTCAGCACTTACCCCAGGCACGATATCAGCTTTTCCTTCTTCTCTCCATTCAGCAACCTTCGGGTTGATCTGGTCTCTGACCTCAGGTTTAAAGGAGATTATTAATTTTATTTTTAATTCTCAGCACTTACCCCAGGCACGATATCAGCTTTTCCTTCTTCCCTCCATTCAGCAACCTTTGCGTTGATCTGGTCTCTGACTTCAGGTTTAATTTCACCCGTATCACCTATGATATAAAAATAAATCAAAATCAAGTAATTCTCATAGGAGCCATGACATATGCTCTGGCGACAGTTGATATGCTAGATAATCTAAACAGTAGGCCAAACTTCAAACCTTATATCAAACCTAACCCGAATATTACCCTTACATCAGTCTGACGCATAAGCCCTATCACAACCCACATCAGAGGACCAGAGCGGAATCATTGCCGGTGTGAATGTCAGGTCATCGTTGTCATAATACCAGTTTCTTTAGCCATTGTATCACCTAAAAGCCTAGAAGTAAATAAAAATCATAACAATTTCCCAATATCAGTTTTTCCCTACCTATAAACTCTACCCCTCATTTGCATCACCTTCATAAAAAATTGCCCCGAGGAGGGAAGGGGCATTCCAAAAATGGACCAACGCTGATCAAAAAGTCAACCCAATCGCAGAGATTAAGGCCACTTCATAAAATGAAAGATTTAACATGAATAAGCTTGCAAGATAAGATAAAACGAGAGCATAATTCGGCGGTTTTATTAATTCAAAGGAATGTAAACATGCATACCTGAGAAAAGAGCAAGGAAACCTTGTGTTCGGCTGTTTATGACATCTATTTCATGTAATGAAATAATATTACGTAATGTCTAATAATGCCTCCATCTTACGGTGGCAGAGGCATAAGTAATGTAAACCCACCTGAGAAAAGAGCAAGGGAACCTTGTGTTCGGCTGTTTATGACATCATTTTCATAAAATTAAAAAATGTAACATAAGGTAAATGCCCCTCTTACAGTGGCGGAGAGCATTAAAAATGTAAACACACCTGAGAAAAGAGCGAGGAAACCTTGTGTTCGGCTGTTTATGACATCTATTTCATGTAACGTAACTGTGTGAACGACCTCTTTCCTCTTCTGGAGCTCGCCCTCGGGACATTGAACGAATTTGGTCTGAAAGATTAAAATATGCAATTTATATCATTATGATTTGGACTTTGATGAAACAGTGGACAATCAAGTGATAATAGATGCAATTTATATAGCGCACGTGTCCACTCTGCGGAGTGCTCAAGGCGCTTTACATTATCATTACCCTGGCTTTAGCCCGGCAGCCATTCACGGCGCACTTGGCATTTCAAAGAATAAATATTCCTGCCAGGTACCCATTCACCTCACCTGGGTTGAGTGCAGCACAATGTGGATGAATTTCTTGCTGAAGGAAATTAACGCCAAGTGATGGCTGCATTGAGCAAAAAAAACCCTACCAAAACCAAAAAACAAAAACAACAAATTAACTTACTTACACTAACAAGCAAAAGAAGAAAAATTGGTACAAAAAGGATGAAAAGGAGATAAAAAGAAATCTTTTAAGCATACTTCACAGGGTTCCCAATATTTGAGAAAAAATCTTCAGACTTTTCCATGACTATTTGGTAAAATAACGAGATTCTTACTTTTCCTTGATGATTTCTTAAAATTCCATGATAACTTTGTCAATGTAACTCACACATATCAACCGATTTTGATGGCCCTAAATTATCAAATAAATATTGTATAAATTCCCTTATTTGAAAGATCTTTAAATAAAATTATCCGGATTTTCCCTGTTTGGAAGAAGTGGAACATATTTTCCAGATTTCCTAGGCTTTCCATTCATATGGGAACCATGGTCCATGCATTGTGGCAAAGACTATATTTTCAGATATGAAATGGTCTGAACTTTACCTGTGGTCCCATAGCATCATAATCGCGTGCTCTTGTGAATGATCTTCCAAGCTTGTTGATTTTGCCTGTGGCTTTGTCGATTGTGATGATGTCACTGAAAAAAGAGGAACATATGAAAGCATGAATAATTAATACACTTTCTCTATCAAATTGGCTACACTCTGATGTACATGCATCTTCATTTATGAACAATGGCTGTCAAAGGGGTTGACTGAACAAAAATGTAATTAATAACCTACGTAATTTGCCAAAATAAAGATTTTTAGCTCCGTTCACTATGAGCAGAAGGGACAAAGACGTGGGTGCAAAGAAAATAAATTCCTGGTGTCATACCTATTTAGTGAAGGATGCTGTTTATTGTCCCAGTTATTTGTCCGTTCTGCAGTGTTTTTGCATTGCCAATTGCAGAATCTCAGAAAATTTCATTACTTTTTCTCATTTATCCTCAAATTATGGGTATCGATGAAACCAGCATAAGAGCCGAGAGAGTGTGTGGACCTTTGTCCTCATCTTCCTCCTCATTTGAAGATTTTTTTTTTTATCATGCATGGGAATTCCAAGTTATCATACCAAACGATGAATGCTATTTGATGAAGAGTAATTTTGAATTCTTTAGAAGCCACTTACCCAGCCTGAACCTTCTCCTTGGTGAGAGATTCAATCATCTTTGTTCCAAGATCATAGATCGTCTCCATCTCAGTCGTCTTCAGAGTCAGCTTGCCCACTTTGGCACCCTGAAAAATGAATAGATACGATGATTCGCAAGATATCTATCTTCGCAGGTGTTACTACTAACTTGTGATCAACTGTAAATCAATTGCAAATCAGCTGCTAATTGATGCATGTATTAAAGCATGGTCTGCACTTTTTACAGGACATGCATGAAACTATTTAGATTGGTACATGCTTATCAACTGCAACATGATTGATCTCAAGTATGCAGCAATACCTACTAACAAAGATATCATCAGAAATTCTGCATGGAATGAAGTTCACAAAAATTACAAGATATTTTCAAATTTATGCAATATTTCAAAGTGGTGGTGAAATTATATGTCGATCAAACTAAATCTGACCATGAGCAGAGTAGGGAATTGCTATAAAAACTAGGGAATTGCTATAAAAATCAACTGCTGTTGATACATGTATTTTAATGAGCATATGGTCTGCACTTTTTACAAGACATGCATGAAACGATTTAGATTGGTGCATGCTTATCAGCTACAACTTGATATTGAGGAGGCGCCGTGGTGTAGTGGTCATGACTCTCACCTTTCAACCAGAGGGTTGTAGGTTCGAATTCCACCCATGGCGTTAATTTCCTTCTGCAAGAAATTTATCCACAAAGCTGCACTCTACCCAGGTGTGCTTGGGGACCGGTAGGAGACAGCAGCACATTATCTAATATGATGTGAGCGCCTATTTGGCTGCCTAGATGCTAAGGCTTGAATTGCCATCCAGTGACCGGGTAATAATATCGGAAGCGCTTTGATCAGTCAATACTGACCGAAAAGGCGCTATATAAATCCGCAAGATTATTATTATTATGTGTAGCAACAATTCCACATGTCAGCAATTCCAAATCGAATGAATGTGACAAAAATTACAAGGCATATTTAAGCAATATTGAAGAGTGGTGATGAAATTAGCTGTCAATCAAACGAGATCCAGCCACAAGCACAGTTGCTTAGTATTACTGTCTCAAGTGTAGCAAAGTGACACATAAGAAGGTTATAATCAACAGATTTCTCACAAAGTGGACATAATATTGTAAATTGGGAAATTAGCACGTTAAGTGTAGCATAAGGTCTTCTGAAGAATCTCTCATGGCAACAACAGGACCATTTACTCAAATCTTGAAAGAGTTGAAAAATGATTACTTACAGTTCCAGTGGCTGGCCTGTCTATTTGCACCTCAACAACTTCTCCTTCAATAATTTCGGTCTCCTCTCTGCAAGTAAGAAGTTAGCAAGAAATGGAAAAAAAAAAGACTTGATAACTATTCAACAATCCATACAGTACAGACTCTATCATACCACAGAAATCATATTATCGTTATGTGACTATTTAACAATTTTCCATGAACTGAGTGTTTGAAATATGCTGGTTTATCAATTCATGTGCCTTCTTCACACAAAGGTTGCTCTTGACACACCATAAGCTTGCCCGAGCCTTGCCCAACATAGCAAAAAGTACTGCATGCAAACTGCATTTCAAGTATTGTAGTTTAACCAGTACAAAAACACAATAGAACAACGTTAGTTGGCAAAAGTGTACATGCATTTTAAATCTCTTCGCAAACCAGCCTATTGAGCCCTCTCTAGGTAATAATAAAGAGTCATGATTAGACTATTCATTTTCAAGATTGCGAATGACCAATGTCGAGGAATCTAATTTTGCCCTAAATACCTTGTATTGTAGTGGTCATGACTCTCGCCTTTCAACCAGAGGGTCGAGGGTTCGAGTTCCACCCATGGCGTTAATTTCCTTCAGCAAGAAATTCATCCACACTGTGCTGCACTCAACCCAGGTGAGGTGAATGGGTACCTGGTAAGAATATTTATTCCTTGAAATGCAAAGTGCGCTGTGCTGGTGGCTGCCGGGCTAAAGCCAGGGTAATAATGCTGCATTAATTGTAGAGCACTTAGAGGCCTTTATCAGAGGTAATTAGCGCTATATAAGAACTGCATATTATTATTATTATTATCAATACGTAAACTCAGGGTACCAGCATATCAAGAAAACAAAGTTCTCTGACTTTCATATAAAGTATTGATTCCTTGGCTTAGCTTTGACTGGAAGCTCGTAACAAAATAAGCTCTCAAATTTGGGTTGGAACCATGAAATAGAGGAATTAACGGACTTACTTTATTCTGATGCCAATGGAGCGTCTGAAAGCTTGTGTAAGTGCCTCCGTCTTGCTCATCTCCAATGAAAAGATCTCACTACCTGCGATTGCTGTGAAAGGGGTGTCCTGACCGAGTGCTTGAGCCATACCTGAAAGGGTTTCATCAAAAGAGATGGATTTTAATGAATTAAAACAACAAAGATTTGTCAGAAAATCTACTAGGCATGGGTAGACTTGATTGTGAATGAATTGCTTCCGATAACTTTAGTATTCAATTGACGTATCCTATTGTTTCATATGGATGTATAAAATATCTCAAATCAGATCCGTATATGGGTAAGTCCATGGGGTTGGGTCAAAAATTGTGACATTAAGGTGCAAAATTCAGACATGTTAAACTTAATTATAATTGTTATTCTTGGTTTCCGGAACCAATCCTTTAACAAGTTCCATGAGAATTGTGTACATTCCTTTGCCGACTTTCGCTCAGTATGACAAAACAGACACAATAAAATACCTATGTTACACGGACTTTTTTTTCAATCCTCTTTGTTATTTTCTAACCTGGAATGACATTGTAGGGTTGTATGCCTTAATTTTCCATTTGAACACATTGAGACGATGCATAATATTAATAAAAGTGTAACTGTTACTTAATAACATATTATTTGAGGAACATGGAACATACAAAACTATTTTGTATCTGCAGCTCAAATGTGTTATTTTTTTTCTCAATGGTAACCTTTTCTCCTGCATCAAATATATTGGCTGTATTCTAATAAAACAACCAATTAATCACAGTATGAGATGTGTTTATTAATTGGTAATATGAATGTGAGG
Source organism: Temnopleurus reevesii (assembly GCA_036244855.1). NCBI lineage: Eukaryota > Metazoa > Echinodermata > Echinoidea > Temnopleuroida > Temnopleuridae > Temnopleurus > Temnopleurus reevesii. The sequence continues at coordinate 137,512 of BQKZ01000516.1, read as the reverse complement.
ATACATTTCATCCTTTTTGTTTTATCAGTTTACAAAACACACAATACCTATGTTACATGGACTTCATGTCCATGTAACAACGGTTAAATATAGAGTGGGCTTCTTTCTTTTCAGTGCAGGGAAATCCAATAGGTAAGAAAATACAGTACTTTCTTGTAAAAGAAATAGCTGAAATTAAAAAAAAAATACAAGAAATGTAATTTAGATGTGTGAGCAATCCAAAGTGAAACCTGTGCAGATACGATACCTCAAAAGGTTTACTTTGCCATAGTATTGAATGAAAGATAATTTAACTAGAATCTCTATTTTTTTCTATTCTAATTCAAGCACCAACTTTGTCTTGTGAGATAGAAATGTACTAAATTTGTCTATCAGATGTACTCATTAAATAATAGTGCATTTTCAGCTCGCCAATCCTATGTTACATGGACATTGTGTCTGTGTAACATACGGTAGGTACGAAATGGAATCATTTGTTATCTTGCTCATGAGCAATAAGAACCACATCAAATCTGACTTTAAATGAAACCATTATGAAACACTATAAATGTAAGAAGTGTAATGAATGTAACTTCTCTTTCTGCCCTTTCTTTCCTTTCTTCTTCCTGTATAATTTCTTGCTTCTGTTTTTCTTCCAGTTCCTTCTTTTCTTTTTCATCTATCTTCTTTGCTCTTCCTTGTTTCTTCTTTTCTTCTTCTACTATTTTCCTTTATGCTTCATACTTTTGCAGTTCTTCTTTATATTTCCTTCTTCGCATCCTCTGTTTCAAGTTAATTTCCTTTCTCTTGACAGCCAACCACTTTGTCGTTTTGTCATGCAATCATTTACATCAACATTCTTTGAAAGGTACCCCTAAATTTTTTTTTTTTTTTTTAATTAATAAGATTGAAGAAAAATGTAAGTATATATATTAAAAATTAAACAAGTTGAAGTCAAAGTATATTTTAGAAAGAAGCAAGTGAAATAAGGCAACAGGCAGGAGTGATCAAGAATTTTTCCTGGGTTCTAAGCAATGGTGTAGCTAATTATCAACATGTGGAATGACCGCTCTGCAATGAAAATACTATCAAATTTTTAGTCAAGTCATAGACTATCGTTGGTAGAGTCTCAAAACTGCTGGTAATTTTCCAAGAAAATCGTACCATGATGCAATTTTGTGTAAGGAACTACTATATATTTAGTAATTTAATGTCAAAACCAAGTTATTACAACTTGGATCACGCTGGAATTTAAGGAGAAATTTTGATTGTAAGGTTACTACTTCCGTGGTAACAAATATCTCACTATATGGGACTACAGTCAAACTATTCATTCACAATTTTCATTTCAGGGCTTAAATTTAATAATAATTTTCACATGTTGTCAACAAATATGATAAAAAACAACATCTAGGATCATAAATTATAATATAAAATAAAAATTTACTGATAATGGTGCTGAATTACAGCAATACCAATACCTATGTTACAAAGACTTCTGCAGAAACATGGTCCCCGAACAGTGAACTAGCACCGATTGTGCTTGTAATGAATTTCCCAGCATCAGAAAAGTGCTGGCCAATAAGTTCAGCATGGAAAACTGAAGGTAGCAGTACATTCTTCCCCCAAACATGGCAACCTGCATACCTATGTTACATTTTCATGGTGGACTTCGCACAAATTTTTCATACAACTTTCGGCATTTTCATGTGTTTGAAGAAAATTTTTGAATCCGTTCTTTTTCCAACTTCATTTGCTGATCTTTGCCTTTCATAAGTTGTGATTGTTTTTTGAGAAATATGTTTTAATTTTGTGTAAAAACTCTGAAATACTTATGTTACATCAAATACCGCAATGGACTTTGCGTGTAACATAGGTATTGGCAGGTTTCAACATTGGTTTACTTGCGGAATATTATTGCATGTTTAAATAAGCTTTTAGCATATGGTAAACATAGTAAAGATGTAATAAATCACATAGGAATTTTCATTCAATGATGTTATATTTTCTTGTAAGAAGTGCCAAAGAATTGGACTCAAGAATGTCACAAAATTTACTCTCAAAATCGTAAAGACATCGTCAATGAAACTCGCACAGACAAAATGGTAATAGAAGTAAGTTTTTTTTTTATTGCTCATTTATTCCCTCAGATATTTCTAATAAGCAATGCATCTTTACAATTTTCCAAACTGTTACCTAAATGTCTGAATTTGAGTTCCCTATACCGTAGTGTGTGTAAATTGTGTATTGACCCAACCCCGTGGACTTACCCATATGGTAACCAGGATAGAAAATGACTTTTTTTCGATGTCGTACAGAACATTTTCAATTTCTCAAAAGGGTATTACATGTATCTAAGAACGGAGGGGGAGGGGTAGGGGCTAAAGTGAGTCTTCATGCCCCATTTCTGATTAACTGGATACTTCAGGACGCATTAGAGCATGATGTTGCAAATTATTATATAAAAAGAGCTGCCACCCTCATATCCTTACAACTGATCGCGAAAAATTAACAATCGGAATGCAGTCAGGGGGTTGAATCGCAAGGTGTCTGGAGGCAATGCTTACGACTGGCTTACGATTCAGTGACATCATCCAGTTGCAAGCCGGTTGTAAGGTGGTTGAGTCGTGGCGTGTGGTCAGCTTAAAATAACTTATTTTGTCCCATGAGGGTCTTATTGCCATTGGAAAATCCTAATTGGAGGCTCTGTACAAAGCGTATAAATATAAATTGATTTCTAATGAGCACTCACCCATGGCTATAGCTGTTTTGCCAGTTCCTGGCTGTCCAGCAATCAGGACTGCTCTACCTGCGATCTTCCCTTCCTGTAAGAAAACAAACAAACAGAGTTAGTGAAAACATGAAGAGAAGAGAAAGTAATAATTTGTGAATTTATTTTTACATTTTTTAGTTAGTGCGGCACAGTAAATTAATATAAAATAAGCAGACAGAAGAATTATTGCCGCTGTTTGACCAATCATTCCCTGAAAGACATACCTTGCTTCCAAGGCACTGCCTCTGAGCAAATCAATTAAAATTGTTTTGATTCCTGTAAACTTCTTTTGCATTTGTATAATTATGTTTTTATCGGCAATCATAAAGAATTACAATATAAAAATGATTAGCAAGATAAATTACAGTGACACAAAAAGTTTAATGAAATGGGGAGTGTAGCAGAGTTTCAGATTATAAACTTGAGACATGAATTGTACAAAAAGTGTTATTCCACGATGAAAAAGTCACTCTTCTAGAATCGTGCAAACACAGACAGTTACCTAACTATAAAAGATCTCATTAGCTGCCAACATGAGTCAGTGGAAATGAGTATATTCCTGCTACAAATTAGTAATCTTGACTTTATGTTACATTGAGATGCATAGTGCTTATGCTGCAAAATTAGTAATCATAACTGGAGTTCACATAACAAATCTGGAGCCCAAATTAATTGATAACTAAAAATTAGTAAAGTTGGCAGCTATGTATTTATGAGAGTTGGATCAGGCAAGATCGATGGATGAGGAGATTAACTATAGTATTTGCTCAACTTGGAAAGATATCTTACCTTGATCATTTCTAGAATCACTCCAGCAGCTCTCCTGGCCGTCGCCTGCCCCACCATTCCCTGAGAAACATTCCTTGCTTCCAACGCGTCATCTAAACCAAGACCTCGGATGTGGGAGTGAGCTCCGATTCGCTCGATCCTTGTCACCTCCCGCACCTCCTGGACCTTTTGTGCTGTTGACTGCAAGAGCAATAAAAAAAATGATCATTGATATATTTATATATGTAGGAGGAAGTGATGATGATGTTGTGAAAAGAACAAAGTGAAGATAATGTAAAGGATGATGATGATGATGATGATGATGATGATGATGATGATGATGATGATGATGATGATGATGATGATGATGATGATGATGA
>BQKZ01000516.1:91187-105627 GCA_036244855.1 Temnopleurus reevesii | reverse complement strand
CATGAACCTCTTTCAAACCAAAGTTAAATGTATTAATTTCATGATCAAATGATAACTGAGCTGATAATTTGAAGTGATAATTCAGAGCATTATTTTACCTCGTTTTTTTTTTCAGATTCAATTACTGCACTGTATCAAGCAATGTGAGATGGTTGGTGGTGAAAGTTGCTTCAGCGATGGCATGAAGGTGGTCCAGGACCTCAAAGAAAATGACCCGGAAGCATATGACATACTGACAAAGGTCAAAGTTGACGTCCGGTCGAGCGGGGTGGATTTCATCCAGTTCCACTATCAGTCTTCAAGGCCGGTCATTGCGTAAGTTTCTTATAATCGTTGTTTGTTCGTTCATTGTCCTCCCCAAACAGATTTCAAGTAGAAAAGAAGATTTAGAATGGAGTAACAAGTCCTATAATGTCACTCACTGTGAATAGAAGGAACAAAGGAAGTGGATGAATTAGACTACTGTACTTCATTCAAACTTTTACAATAGTCAGATGCACACAAGACAAAGTATTCTTTCTCGTCTTTTAACAGAACAGGGCGGTGTTTCACCAAGATAAGAAAGACTCTTTAAGAACGACTTTAAGATCTACTGGTATCAGTTCTTGTGCGCAATGATACATAATATTACGTCTCAGCGCAAGAATTGATACCAGTCGATCTTAAAGTGGTTCATAAAATCTTTCTTATCTTGGTGAAACACCTCTCAGATGCGACAACATATGGTCGGTATCGTTTTCTCCGCGGAATAATAGGGATAGAACATTTCTTTTATAAATATTTAATTTATCTACTGTTATTTATTTCATCTGAGTCATTTGTCCCTTCTTCTCACAATGGCCCTTTTTCACATTGCAGACTCGATGACGAGGGTAATTTCAAAGACATCAACCAGAACTACGCGTTGAGGGCGCCCTATATGAACATTCCTGTGGAGCAAGTGAAGGGGTTCTACAAAAGTCTGACAAGCTTTGAGCGGACATTAAACAGCAAAGATAATCGCATCGATTTCAAGATGAATGAAGGTACAGGAGATAATAACAACCCCCAAACATAATCTGGTATAAGGCCCCAGTCACATAGAAGCCCCGATTCAACACGAGTCTTTGTCCAGGACTCGACGAGGTAAAGAATGACAAAGAATCGTATCGAGTCGTGTTGAATTGGGGTTCTATTTTTATGTTAGTGGGGCTTGAGATTTGTGTAAGTTATTTTATTGACTCGTGAGATCATCACTCATTATAAGCAAAAGAACTAATACCAGTTTTTCTTAAAGTCGTTCGTAATGTTTTTCTTAATTTGGTTAAACACCGCCCCAGCAGTCAAGGGCATAATTTCGAAATCCGTTAGTCTTATATCTTTGTTGCGTTGAAATTCGAGAGGGTACTGTTTCACGAAGCTTGTCGCAGCAGAAATCATTCATTCTCAGACGGTTATCATAACAACATCTATTTTGCAGGGTGTGCTTTTCATCCAATAAAACAATTGGTTTAGCCAGCGTTGTCTAATTTTGTCGTTGCTACAGGCTTTCGAGTTAACAAATAACAATTGTATTTTTTTTAAAAGTTGAATACACATTGGTCATGATTACTACAAGTCCCTTGCCATGACTAACTCCTCATATATTCACTGAACATGACACTTAGAGGTATGGCTTTTGCCAATGCTATCAGGGAACGGGCTGTGGTCGTATGGTCACTGTGTTATGCCCCAATCACATAGCGGCCCCGACTGAACACGATTCACCTCGACTCTTTGTGTGCAGACAGTTAATTGTGAACCGATCAAAGGGTCGTGTTGAATTGTGTTGCTTCCGGGGTTCTATGTGACTGAGGCTTTAGTGATACAACCTCTAGATTGCCACAATTGACAACTGATTGATAATAATTATCAGATTATATAATGTCTTATTACAATTGCACAGGTGATATCGTGATATTCAGCAACAATCGCGTGTTGCATGGTCGGGCAAGCTTTGAGATTCCTGCCGCCGTGCTCGATGGCAAGAAAATTCGTCATCTTGAAGGAGGTTACTTCGACTGGGACGCGATCCGTTCTCGCTTGAGACTCCTGTATGAAGAATTAGAGGACCCCTTTGTTCTCTGAGCGCATGCAGAGATGCCAACAGGCTATTACAAAGTATGTATTAGTTCAGTGACCTGTAACATAAAAGAGATTTATTATCGACTAATGGTATCTCTAAAGTACAGGTTTGGCCGAAGACTTACGATTAGTAGTTATAGTAAGTTGACTTGCATCTTTTATGTTAAAGGCTCCAGAATTTACCATATGAACGTCTGAATAGCTGGATCAAACGTAAACTGGGTTCTCATGAAAGGAAGCATGGAAACAAATATGCCTTTAATGTACATAGTCATTCATAATATAATTGGTACCGAATGAAGTCACTGGGGAACTATTCATATACGTGGATCTGTGACCATTTTTAAAATTCAAGATTAAGCCCTAGTAAATTAATGTGATTAAAAAGCAACATGATTGGTATTGGTAGCCCCGTGAAATAGGCACATGCATCGTCAAGAATTTTCAGACAGAAACTTTGGAAATATTGTACTTTTACTTGAAGTAAAACAATAATATTGTGTAATACAGTTACTGAGACTATGTAAATGATGATTAATAATGATTATAGAAATAAGAATATTATATATTGTTTGTAAATATTTGACAAAATGACAGCTCAGTGTAAGGGATGGCGTGGAACGCTGCAGGAAGTGATGTGGCTAAGTTTGGGCTGTACATGGGTATGGAAACAGTTTGTTTTAATTAAAATATGTAGTTGAATTATGAAATATGAAATTGTTATTTGCTCTTGACAGCAGTGACTGACTGTATGATTTTACACCGACGCTTCTTCAACTGACAGAAAAACGTTTGCCATTTTTTACTGTTACTATTGACTTTTTATATCATTGATATCATTATGATCATTTTACAAGGATGTACTCCATATATTATGGATTTTTGTTAATAAAATGTGTTTAATAACTAAAGTATATCAATCATTATTTTTTTTTTTACACTTTCTGCTAATCGAATAATGATATTACAAGACACATTGGTAATTTTTGGCAGCGCATTTTTTCTCCTATATACAACAATATATAAATGTATAATAAAATGATTATAGCAAGCAGCTAAGGTGACTCAAACAAGAAAACCTAGAATCGATATTCCTCTCTCAATCGAGATCAATTGTGATTCCTTTCCTCCGGGCATACCTGGGGTACGTGTTCATAACGTCATCCATACACTGATTATTATTTATGCTTATGAAATATCACTTCATATGCCCCCTTTAAGTCGGAAGAAAATGGGTAGGATTTTGACCCCTGTTAAACGGTTATTTCAAAGGAACACCATTAATATTAACCCCATTCATGCCATTCCAGAGTTTTCTTTATGATGATGATGATGATGATGATGATATGATGATGATGATTATGATGATGATGATGATGATGATGATGATGATATGATGATGATGATTATGATGATGATGATGATGATGATGATGATGATATGATGATGATGATGATGATGATGATGGTGATGGTGATGGTGATGGTGATGATAATGATGATGGTGGTGACGATAATGATGATGATGATGATGATGATAATGTCCTCTTGTATAGAGCCGGTCTCCGCTTAAGCTGCGCATCGACCCCTTATTGCAGGCTTGGAAAGGAGAACAAAAATGAGAGGATTAAAATCACTCAAATCAAATATATCATTAAAAAAAAAACTCTTCGAAAGATCTACATTTCCACATCTATTTTCGATTTCCTCCCTGACTTGTGCCTGAAAAAACCTTATCGGCCCTTTCCCAAAACCCCGGAACTATTTATAGAATTAACCCAAAATAACTTTATCCGACATGATGTGAAATAGTAGCTAAAAAGTTGGAAGCAAATAAACAGCTCGTTCACGATCGACTTAGACTCCGTACATCCTACTTAGGCTCCATGGGAGCTTTAGACAGCGTGTGTGTGTCCGTCTACTATTAGACATATTCGTCTACGTAAACTTTTGATTTGTCATGACAATAAATCAGTTTTAAACTTTGTTTTGAAAACTAAACACCTTTTTATTGATTGATTGACTTGATTTTATGTATACTTCCAATTAGCAAATTGTTTGGGACCCTCAGATACCCTTGAAGTCTTTGGACAGATGGTGCGGAGGCGGATTCATCGTTGATTTGGAGGATCAATTCTGATTGGTTACTTGAACATCTATAGAACAAAATGCATAACAAAGATTTTGATTGGCCATGATCATCAGCGATTAAGTGCAATTATTTCGGCCAAAATATCGCTTGCACATGATACGGTACTGCATTTAATCCAAATGTATGTATAATGAATATTCAATATTGGTTATGCAATTCAGATTATTAAATTATAAAACATAATTTTGAAAAACACTTTTTGTATTGGCTATCTTGTCATATCTTGTTATAAATAGATTGAATGAATAGAAAATAGAAAATCGCGCATGCGCAAAATTATATCTTAGAAGCATCAAAACTGATCTGTGCAGAAAACGAAGGCGCCAGTTGAATCAAGTTTCCATGATCAAATTTGCTGTCTAACGGTCCATGCATTCTGCTGTGTCAGCAAAGTTGGTGCTTTCACAAATCAATTTGGAGTTTGTAATTTAACGGCGGAGGAGAATTCGGACATCATGTTTCTCTGTAAGAGTTTCCTCTTGATATTCGTGCTATGCTTTGCTTTAGGTAAGAAAAAATGATTTTCAAGTAATTAAGATCATATTCGACATTTTCATTTTCTTTTCAGATGATTTAGATCATCCTCATTTTATAATCATTTCAGATGATTAACATCATCTTTATTTTTATAATATTTTCACATAACTAAGATGATTAATTTTCATGTCATTTTCAGATGTTTAAAATTATATTTGCTTCATAATCTTTTCAGTTATTAGGATCAAATCCATTTTTTGGAGTTATAGATGAATTTGCTTAATCCCTTAATATTCAAACATGTGTTTGTTCAACAAGTTTGATTATTATCTTGTTTCTTAGTTCATTTTTAATAGTTTTATACGCATAGGGTAGATCTGTAGTGACAGTTATCTTCTTTTTGCTTAGTTTATATTTATGTTGTGGTTTCTTTAAATGTATTCTTTAACAATATTATGCCAAATCATTCCAAAATGATTTAAAATGTAAGCGACCCTTTTGATACTTTAGAAATTAAGAATATTACAGTACAGAATAAACATCTAATATCCCAGAAGAGTAGAACCGAATCAGCTATTGAGAATCTCGTGGCTTTTGGCTAGTGAAGTGCTCATGCTCTAGTCACCGAAGCTCCCCGCCGATGTTTTTTTGTGTATGATGTGCCTGCGCAGTAGAGACATAAACGACCGGCCGGTCGCCGATAAATACTCAGTAATAAATTATTTCATATTATCTTCAAATATGCATGACCAATTAGATTATAAATATCAAATGATGCCTGTATTTGCCAAAGGTTTAGAATAATGATCACTAAATCGGTCGAATCGTCTAAATTTTATTTGGGTTCTCGACAATCAGACAATGTTAGCCGTAATTATCGTCCATTCTCTTTTTTGTGTACCGTTGAAAACAAAGTAAATAATCTAAGTATATTATTTTATGTCGTGAGATTGTTTTAATTTCAATTTGTCTTCCTCATGAAACCAGACAAATACATTGAAATGAAACTACACACCTGTACATAATAAGAATATAATATGCATTGAATTTCCCGAACATTTCTGATTCTTGTGCAGTACAGAGTGACAATAATGACACACATACGCGCACTCAGTATTATAGACAACATTTAGTATACCTACATGTGTGCACCCCCTTTCAAGGAGCCAAAAAGCTTGTGCATTATATTCCACTGACACCCCGTCTGTGGGCCCCCGAAAATCAGGACAAGCAAAAAATAGCAACAACAAAAGCAACATCAATATACAAAACGAATAAAAAGTTCATCAGCTCAATTTCCGCGCCCCTTGGTCAAATATGGCGCCCCGAGCAGCTGGTGAGCAAGCAAGCAAGCAAGCAAGCAAAAAAAAAAAAGTCATCTCAGTTGATGTGCCTGCTGAACAATATTTTTAGCACCGAAGGACCTGACAAGGAAGTAAAGAAAAATTATCATCCGAAATTTGGCGCCCCTCAGCAATCGTTGCACCCCTCGTGAAATTTGGCCACCCCTAACTCTAATCCTGGGAGGCTGGAGTTTCCAAGGCAACCCACGGCTGGCGCATGGATTCGGGGACGCAATTGTGCACATTCATCACCACTTTGAACTTAAAATTAGGTTCTTTTCCTTGTAAAACGTTTCAACATAAAATGATTGACTGTGACGTATTACCAAATCAGGCTGCATCCAGCAATATCTAAAGACAATACAAAAATCCCCATCCCTTTAGATCGTAGTACAACATTTCAATGGAAGGTTTCCAGGAACAAAAATCACAGTTAATAGTCATCATCTGTTGGCTAGCTTATGTGTAAAAGTCAACATATACGAAGATGGTATGGGTAATTGGACACAATAAAAGAAAAAAAAAACTTGTTTAGAAGTTACATGAGATCCCTTTTTAGGATATAGATTGAGCAAAAAATGGACAAATTCTCATTTGGAGGCATGCTACAAGTGTTTAGTAGCACGGTATTATTGAAGAGATTCTATTTTCCGAATCCGGACATATGTTACGGTCAAATTGCAAAAAAAAATGTAATTACATTGTAAGTAGGAGTTTAGAAATTGGCAATAAAAACAAAATTGCCCTTTCAATGTACATAAGAACCCATAGGAGTTTTTAAAACTGATAATTTCCCCCCTTTTTGTGTATTCATTAAAACGTATAAGGATCATTTTTATTTTTATATAGAATCTATAAATCAGATAGTAGGAAAAGAAAATATCTTAATACTCTGACCAGTACTTTTATGAATAAAAGTTGTGTTTTTTTCAATTGTGGAAGGGGATTGTGTGTTGTGTTTACATTTTTATCAAATTCTAAAAGTTTTTTTATAAGTAGAATGGATACATGAATATAAATGTGACATTTCTGGAAAACCTGAAACCGTCGATGAAAAAAGTGAATTCTCTATGGAGACCCCTCGGCCCCCACCTGGCCATGAGAACTCACAAGTTGCCCTAGCCTGGTTAGGATTGACGGAAACCAGTTTACCAAAAACTAGTTTAACATCTAGTTTGAACGGGAGAAGCGGTCACAAAAGTGGACATCCAAACTAATGTGCAGATCATTCATTTCGCGAAGTTGATTTCAATAACCAAGAGCCAGTTCCGCCGGCAATTTTAAGTCTCCATATTCCTGATGAAGCGGTCTTAAAGGTTACACACGCGTAATTATGGGCAAATCATTTTTGCGTATGAAAAATAGACCCCTAGGCAACCCATAGCAGTTCAGCTATTATGGATTAATGTTAATAGATGTGAACGAGTTATTATTTTATTATGGATATTAGTAAATGAATATATGACCTTTCTTTATCAAAAGGGGGACCCAAAAATATTCGATTTCTGGAACGACTTGACACCTCTATTTTAGATTCAATTTACCTCATTGGGGGTATGGAATTTATTGATGCACGTCATGTTGCTATGTAAGGGGAAATTGCTCAAAAATGAGCTGGTCAAGAGGTAGTTTTGAATGCAGAATATGAAAGCCCATAAAATTTCCTTTCCATTGCTACCAAGCACTTGTCGATCTAATCTACAGCCGATTTTATATGAATTTTTTTAAAAGGCCAAATAACACACGGGTCTGTGGAGAAATAATTACGCGTGTGTACCCTTAAAGGTAGAAAACTACATTTGCACACATTACGGTTATGCTTACAACTTGTTATGTACCTCGGATATGCCAAAATGATAACCTCTATGAAGTATCTTGGTCGAATGTAGTCCAGAATATTTAATTCAAATAAAAATATATTCTATCATAATTCATCTTGACATCAACGGTATCGCGATACTCCTAGCGTATTCCGGTACCACACACACAAACAAAACACAAGAGCTCATACAGCGCGCACTTCAATACACTGCCACACCATGCGGAATACGCACTGAGAGATAGATTTGGGCTATTGGTCAACGTGGGGATAACGGCTGTTTTGAATTTTGAACGTACGGTGAATTAGTTCGGTTCCCGAATAGAAGAATAGGAGAAATAACTATAAATGCGCCTATCATGACCAATCTTTGTGCTTAATTGATTGGTGATAAGTTCTAACATTTAGTACTCTTCAACATAACACAACAATCTTGGAAAGTCAAATTTTAGGTGATAAGTTCTAACATTTAGTACTCTTCAACATAACACAACAATCTTGGAAAGTCAAATTTTAGGCTGCAAAAGAAGTATTTTACCTTTAAATGGTTTAAGCTACAGGTGATCTTAAACTTATACGTGTAAGTAAATAGTAGGGTGCGGGAAGAGTGTGGTCGGCTGTCAATGTGTCGCCAAGCAACAGAGCGCCACTTTGCGTGAAGTGGACTTGAAATCCACTTCATTGACCTCTAAATCTAGAACAGACCCAACTGGCTTACTGAACCTGCCTTGGAATCTAGCTCAGTGGAAGTAACTTTCGAGAACTAGATTTGAACGGGGTAGAATTAAGACCGCGTTCAGATCTTTTGCGCTAAACTGCTTTGTACAAAAATCAGTTTAAGGAAAAATAATGTAACGGCTCATCTGAATCGTACAAGCGGTCAGGGAAGTAGATTTTCAAACTGTTTTGAAAATGAACTTTGCAAGGTAGATTTTCGTGACCAGAGCTCCGTAACATAAAGGTTTGCGATTAATTGTTAATCTGATAGCGATTGATATCAATCGCAAGTCAATAGCAAATCATGTACTAAAGTTTGCAATTAATCGCAAAATCAAAATAGCGATTGATCGCAAACCTTTATACGGGGCACAGCCCGTAATTCCGCCCGTAATTCAGTTTATGGTCTTCTAATCTGAACGGCGACAGAACTGAGCTGTAAAGTCCTCTTCACGTAAAGTGGTTTTGTTGCTATGACCATGTATAAACAGCTGGATTTAATTTCCTGTGTGACCTTTCCGCATGTATACATATCTGTTCCAGCATTGACTCTGCATATCGCGCATACAGCACAGCGAAAACAGACAGATGCTTGACATATTCATGGTGAAATTTATAACTGAAGGTCGCCTCACAAAAGTCCCGTTCTTTCATTACCCCTTCCAAAAAGGTTTCCGGTAGCGGAGAACCTCTGGGTGGAATTTCAAACTGCTTTAGAAGACCACTTAAAATTGCATAAAGGAAGGTGTCGTGCGATCACATCTATAACGTTAAAGGGGAATAACCCCTAGAAGATATTATGAACCTATAAGAAAGGTGTCACATTTCTATACTATTTGGACTGGATCAAGCTCTACAATGAATTCAGAAAAACGTAAATTTCCCAATATTTTATTACAGATTATCGTCTGCTATCACATTACAAGGGGGCTGCCATTTTGTTCAGAACAGATATTTCGACAATATCCATTGATATTATTCACAATGGCGAGGAAAATATTCATAAAACCTTAAAATAGTTCATTCTTTGGCGAATAAAATACGTTATGTTGGAAAAAATGCATGATAGATTTTTAATATTTTAGTTAGCATTGTGATAAATAATTCAGTTTTCAAATCATCCGTTTATACTAAAGAAATTTACTTTTAGTGAGCTTGCCTGGCATAACAGAATTTCCTTTATTCAGCAAGCCTTCCAGGTATTGTATTCTATTTTTTGAATACATGTGAAAACGTATCGTTTTGTCAATGACCCTATATTTCACGAATGCATGACTTTAAAAGGCCAACCTGTACCGCAGATTCTTCTTTTTGTTCTGGTCTTCATCTGATTGTATAACGCTTTAGAAAGTCATATGCAATGGTTTAAATAGCCAACCGATAAAACAGATTCCTTTCTTTCATTCGTTTTGTCCTGAAGCAGCTTCATGTTATTCACCATGTCATACGTCATTACTCCATGTTGTACGTCATGTATGCGAAGAAAAAAGGATTTCAATGCACAAAAAATGACCTTTTAAGGGACATTAGACCATTGTCAAATAATAAAATATATGTCCACATTTATATAACATTTTTTCTCAAATGTTAAATTCTTGTATAACCAATCAAGAATTTGTTTTATTTGGGAATAAAAATACTCTCTCGTACCAATAATAAAATGGCAGCCGTCATCAAATGTAAGCAGACGATAATTTGGCTCAGAAAATGGTGATTTAGCTCTAAATCAAATACTTATATATTGAAACGCATATTCCAATCATTAGATACATATTATACCTTTTGAAATAAGCAGATTTATTTCATGAGTGTAATTCCCCTTTAAAGTGGTTTATCTTAAAAGGAGAGTCTACCCAAAAATCTACCAAAATGATTTTTCAACAGAAACAGAAAAGATTTGGTAAGTTGAACAAAAAGGTTTGAGCGAAATCGGACAACTATTAATAAAGTTATGAATGCTTCAATATTTAGACAAATTGGCAACTGATGACGTCATAGGTGCACAACTGACTATTTTATGATATTGATATCAATGTTATAAAATGTTATTTTTCCCAAAAAATATGATTTCCTCACAAGTTTAACTGTAATATATCTTCATGAAAGATATGTAGCTCCCATATTTGCATGTTTACATTAATACAAATGTTGTGTCTTTCTGTAAAAATGATGACTTTTGAACTATGAGCATGAGTATGATAAATGGTTAGTTGCACACGTGACGTCATCAAATTGGCAACATCTCTGGATATTTTCACTGATTTGCCCATTTTTTTCAAATCTTTAAAGATTCATAACTTTGTCATTAATTGTCCGATTTCCCTCAAACTCTTTTGTTATACTCGCCTATTTTGTTCTGGTTCTGTTAAAAAAAAATATTTTTGGGTAGACTCTTCTTTTAAATTGGTTTCCACTTTTAACGCTGTAGATATGGACGGGTTCTTATAGAGTGCAAAACAAAATGTTCAACCCAGAAAATGCTATTGAGATTTTCTTTTCGTTTGATGAATCATGGAGTGAAAAAGTATTTTCCTTGAAGTAAACTGAACTGAAATTTTTCAAGTTCAATCTGGCTTAAAAAGTCTTATAAAAATATACTACAACATAAAAATAGAAAAGGGGGCATCAGTTTATCAGGTAAGAAACGCGAACAAAGGAAATAATCAATAATGTTTGCGATTCAAGCATCAAGCACTTTCAAATGGAAAAGAAAAATAATCGTTAAATAAAGAACGAGGTTTCTTTAAGATTGCCTAGAAAATTTTAAATGGGAGATTTTAAAGTTGGAACAATTAAAAAAAAAATCATTAAATCTCAAATCGACAATAGCGGAATCTTGGGACTAACTTTTGCAATCGATAACAAAATGGACTTTGATTAAAAAAAACCCGGTGGAATTAGCGACCAAAATGATAGCAAGCGGTGAATCTTCTTCTTATTTTTTTGAAGAAAAATGTTGAAAATATTCACCTCAGTAAAAAGTCTGAGAAGACTATTAAGGAGGCCATACACAATGGTCACTAAGAAAATTTTCTCTCATGAATTTTGATGAAACGACTTAAATATTATGAGATGTTTAATCTTTATTTTTCCAATAACTAATGAAGCTAGGTCGTCTCTGCACTTAGTCTATGAGAAGGAAAGAATTCAATAGTTAATGGGTGAATTTTTTATATGGCGACCTATTTTCATTCAGTAACATTGCAAAATGATATTTTCACTAGATCACAATGGATAGATTCAAATTAGAACGACTATCCTACTATCCTCAAAGACCGGAGCTGTTAAGAAAAGAATTCGATCAATCATTATTTTTAAGATATCATATATCAATAATTTTTGTTGTGACTTAATTGAGTTACTTTACATGCATGAATTGCTAATTGGTTAATTGTGCTGGTAAACTCTCATCTTCGGCGAATCTTTTAGTTAATTGCTTTGTCATGTTTTTAATATGTTCTTGAATTACTCGTATAAAAATGTTGCTCAAAGGAAAATTAGCAGGGTAGCATATAATAATGTTGATAGAAATCATACATTTGTTAGAGATGCATTATTGTAATTCAGACATTCGATGGAAACTTTTCATAGCAAGCTGCAACCGGCGCATAGACACACACTTCGGAATAAAGGTGCATATTTGCTCCTTTAAAGGTAGAAAACTACATTTGCACACATTACGGTTATGCTCACAACTTGTTTTGTACCTCAGATATGCCAAAATAATAACCTCTATGAAGCATGTTGGTCGAACGTAGTCCAGAATATTTAATTCAAATAAAAATCTATTCCATCATAATTCATCTTCACACCAACGGTATCGCGATGCTCTTAGCGTATTACCACACACACAAAAAAAACATTGTAAGAGCACATACAGTGTACACTTCAATACAATGCCACACCATGCGGAATACGCACTGAGAAAGACTCTTGAGCTATTGGTCAACGAGGGGTCAACGGCTGTTTTGAATTTCGAACGCACAGTCCATTATTTCGAGGCCCGAATAAAAAAAAAATCATTATTGGAATAACTATGAATCCGCTTATCTTAACCAATCTTTATGCTTCATTGATTGGTGATAAGTTCTAACATTTAGTACTCTTCAACATAACACAACAATCTTGGAAAGTCAAATTTTAGGTGATAAGTTCTAACATTTAGTACTCTTCAACATAACACAAAACTTTTAAAAAGTCAAATTTTTAGGCCGAAAAGAAGTATTCTACCTTTAAAGGGATTACTTCATTAGGTGCAATATTGCAATTTTCTGGTCGAAAATTGAACCACCAAAGGTATGATATTGCATTCCGCGGAGTGCTTAGAGGATTCAAACCCTGGCCATTGAGGACAACCAAAACAATGTTATCCCTAATTATAAGTATTTTCTAATCATAACAAAGTGCATATATTATTATTATTATATTATTACTATTATATTATATTATTATATTATATTACATTTAAAGGAACACCTTTTTAAGTGCAATACCGGTATAGCACTTTTCTGATCGAAAATCGAACCACCAAAGATAAATGATATTGCATCATGCCGTGTAGATGACTCGAATTAAGGNAAAAGAAGTATTCTACCTTTAAAGGGATTACTTCATTAGGTGCAATATTGCAATTTTCTGGTCGAAAATTGAACCACCAAAGGTATGATATTGCATTCCGCGGAGTGCTTAGAGGATTCAAACCCTGGCCATTGAGGACAACCAAAACAATGTTATCCCTAATTATAAGTATTTTCTAATCATAACAAAGTGCATATATTATTATTATTATATTATTACTATTATATTATATTATTATATTATATTACATTTAAAGGAACACCTTTTTAAGTGCAATACCGGTATAGCACTTTTCTGATCGAAAATCGAACCACCAAAGATAAATGATATTGCATCATGCCGTGTAGATGACTCGAATTAAGGCCATTGATGGCATGTTTAGGGCATCTGCACATCCCCCCTAATCATCATATTTTAAAGAATTCGTTAGCAGGGTATATACTGTCGTGCTTTACTAAAGCCAGACATGTTTGGCATTGATTTAAAGCAAAACAATCAACAGAACAGATAAAAAGTAAGAAGTAAATCGTAGAAGTAAATAAGAAAGTTATCAATTACATAACTGAGAAATTATTGTCATGCAATTAGCAATCTTTTTTTTTGACACGTGTTATGAAGTATGTCATGCACTTCTCGAATTTTATCTTACTGTTTTCAAGCATCCATTTTAAGCCATAAATGCATCTTTTAAAAATATATACAAATGGTTGAATTGGTATATGCACCTGCGCGATGTATTTGTCGACGAAAATAGAAAAGTAACCATAAAGTAAAAAGAAAATTAACCTTTTTTCGTCGATCGAAAAAGCAGGGTTCTAAAACAAACTTTTTGCAGAGGATTTCATGACATACGCGTGACCAAAAGTTGCCAATTTGCATGAAAAATCATTGTTGAGTGATATCATTGAAATATTCATAACTTTCTTATCTATTGTCCGATTTGCGTTAACTCTATTCTAATCATTTCGTCTGGTTGTTCTACTTGTAATAAAAAAAAAAACTAGATGTTTCTCGCTCAGACCCATACTTTAAGACGAGCGGTCAGTTTTCATCGGCTAAAAGGCGATCAATAAACTAATCAATAATGAGCGTTTGCGATACATGTATGAGGTTGCTGAATACACATCGTAATATCTGATCAGAAATGTGTCCCACTTTCGACACGGAGATCAAGGAAAGTTCAAAGCTAGCTTGAGAAAAATGAAAATGAGAGAGATTAAAAGGTAAGAATGAGAGCATAGGATTTTATATC
>BQKZ01000516.1:68540-80477 GCA_036244855.1 Temnopleurus reevesii | reverse complement strand
TTAAAGGCATCTAGATTTCAAAAATTTCCCTGGTGTAACATCCCCGGATCCCTTCGGGCCTTCACACCTTCGCACAGATTTGCATACCAGCTGCTTGGAAATCACATTTAAAGCCATATAGATTTCAATTTTTCGCGCGAGGGCATGACATGTTCCCGAATTCACTTTGGGGCTTCGCCCTTACAGCCATACCCCCTTTAAAAATCCTTGATCCGCCCTTAGCTGCGCACCGCCCTTATGTAGTTATTAATAAAATAGCCCTTTCCGCCCTGCACTCAGATCTGGCAATTTTCTTTTGGACTAACTCTCAAAGATATGTGTATAAATATATTTTTCAAGACATACTTAACTTGAGATTAAGGATGAGTAATATGAATCTGTTCATTTTTCTTTAAAAAAAAAACCCCGCAATATTTGGCAAATTTCACCAATTCAACATTAGTAAAGCATTTTAGGAGAATATGAAAACAAAATGTTTCGGGATTTATTGTTTATACAGCATTGCAAAATTGTATGCGTTCGATTGGGAGGGGGCGGCATTTTTCAAAATCTTCTCGGGGGCGCCAAATTTGTGCTCAGCCCCCCGGGTATGAAAATCCTGGGTGCGCGCATGCATTTGAATGCTTGGAATTGGTGTGATAATTAAAACATCGAATGGTTAGAACCGCTTACAATGACGACGAAACGTTGTGGTATAACACTTTGTTAATTTATCATACAACAGGTGATAACAACATATCATGTCCCATGTTGCGGGATGATACCAAGGAATTCATGTGCATTTCCGGTATGCAGTACATTGATATCCTCGCAAGGTGTGATGGGAAGGCTGACTGTCGTGACGTATCAGATGAATTAGGATGTGGAGGTGAGTTTCCTGATAGCACAATGGTCTGAACAATATTTACTTGGTGTTTACAAATACAGATTATTCTTAAATTCTTCAAATATTCTATATAGTACATATTTTGATACATGCATGCATTCTTAAAGATTGTACATCCTTTGGTTTCAATGTGACTAGTTTGATATTTGTCTTCATCCCTACTACCAATGCCATCTGCGGCTACCATCACATTCTACAGCATGCCGGCAATAGCGATGACCATGGTGATGACGATGGTAATGATGATGACGATGATGATGATGATGACGATGATGATGATGATGACGATGATGATGATGATCTCATCTCGTGTCATCACACAATTATTTTCCAATGTCTAGCGATTGCAAGACCCACGTCATTTAGCACTGTCGGGTCCCTCTCGGTTGTATTATTGTACTACATCGTATAATAGCCCTGGCAACACTCACTCTGCAGATCTATCAGTGTACCCCCATGTCAGTATTTTTGCCTTGCACCATTCCAAACGCAGTCTGGAATCCTCATCGACTTGCAATGACAATGGTAGTGAAAATGATTATTATGGTGACGATGATGATGAAAACCGAACTTGAATGAGATGGAAAATTTCTAAAATGTGTTTTCATTTACTGCTCCTTTCCTGGTTATCAATGTGATGGGTCTGACATGTGTCTCCACCCCGATTATCCGTGCGATGGGTGATACCATTGCCCTCTTCATGATGATTATAATGATGATGATGATAATGATGATGAGAATGGTGATAATGGTGGTGGTATAATGATGGTGATGATGATGATGATGATGATGATGATGATGATAATGGTGGTGGTAATGATGGTGATGACGATGATACTGATCATGACGATGATGATTAGAATGATGATGATAATAATGATGGTGATAATGATGATGGTAATGATGATGATGATGATAATAATGATGATGATGAGGATGATGATAATGATGATAATGATGGTGGTGGTGATGATGATAGTGATTACGTTGATGATAATGGTAACGATATTGACGATTATAATGACGATGATAATGACGATGATGATGATGATGATGATGATAATGATAATAATAATGATGTTGGTCACGGTGATGATGATGAAAATCGCATTTGAATGATATGTGAAATATTTGCATTTCTTATGATACAATTATGATAGTTTTTATCTAAAGATTGCTCTTCACCTGATTTTCAATGTGATAGCTCGATCTGTCTCCACACCGAATATCAATGCGATGGGTGGTATAATTGCCCTCTTCATGATGATAACGATGATGATGATGACGATAACGATAATGGCAATATTGATAATGATCATGGCAATGACGATAAAAATTGCGATTGAATGAGATACCATTAAATACCATTATGCTTGTCTTTATTCCTTCCTAAAGATTGCCCCTCTCCTGGTTATCAATGTGAGGGATCTGACATCTGCCTCCACCCTGACTATCAGTGTGATGGGTGGTTCGATTGCCCTCTCCACGACGACGAAGACGATTGTGGTAAGTATAACGAATACACACGCGTCGAATTAGCTCTCTAGGAGAGCACCTTTAAGTCAGGGAAATAAAATATGATTACAGTTTTTTTTTCAATTAAAGTGCAATACTTTACAAAATGTTTTACTCTGTAAATTGAAATCACAAGTAAGCTATTAGCTGCAACGATTTTTAATCAATAAACCATTTATCTATCTATCTCTTTCTAAAATGTGTGGCATTTGTGGGGTTCGAACCCGCGCCATGAATAATTTTAATGCAGACGATTTACCGACTGAGATACTAACTGCTTTCGATGTCGGGAGAAATAGGTTGGGATTTGCGCCTCTACGCACTAATTAAAGAGTGGGTGCAAAATTATGCAATACTGAGAGCACCTCTTAGGATGCATTATTTCACCCGTTTTTTTAAACAAAAGTGCAATTTTTTACACAAAACAAAATATGTGGCATTTGTGGAGCTCGAACTTGCGCCATGAAGGATTTCAAGGCAGAAGATTCACCGACTGGGCTGCTATAGCTGCTTTCGACCGATGGACAGTTTTAAAGACACCAAACATAGAAATAGTTTTCCGTGAAAATATGTCAAAGTATTCACTCATGGCTATCCACATTTCCAATATCTTTTGGGCAATTGTTTGTTTACTAAGTTATTTCCTTAAAAGGACCCGTGTGACTTTCACAAAGTGACATATCTTTCTTTGATGTTTGTTTAATCACTTGAACCATATTGGATAATACTGATTTTCCCCACGATCTTGCCAAGTAGTTATTAGACACTACCTGCACAATTTTATTACTGGATACTCTCAAATTAGAAAATCAAGCTACTTTTGATTAGGGGGAAATACATTTTTTGTTATGTCTATAATGCCTGAAGGAGAGTCTATTAGTCGATTTTACGATATATTCAATGAAAAGAAGTTTTTTTTTCTGTGGACATTACGACAATTTAACATTACACCTTTTACCCGTCTTTAGATCGTCGCATGTGTGAACTATTGTGTAATTTTCTTAAGAAATCGAGGTAATTGTAAGTAGTAATCGAAACGTCTATTTAACTTTCGGACAAATTACACTTCCATCCCATGCCACGGTAAAACCTACATTTCATAATGATTACCCAATCAAGAAATATGATTACAAAACGATAAAATTTTGTCGACTCTCTTTCGCGCGGAGTTTAATTTACCTCGGAAATTACACCACCTTAATCGGAGAAAAGTAGGTCCATAATTTTACTCTCCAATTTTCCTCCATTACAAAATTTGTATTACCTTGAATGCTTTAGAAATCTAAACTATGTCGGGAAAATGTCATTAAGGTAAATTAGTTCTAGTCGCAAAATCGTATTTCCTTTATGAGATCTTGTCCAGAAACCGACTTGATTATTTCTTTTCTTCTACCATGTCTACTTGATGATATGTGTTATTTTGATATTGTGTTAAGTTCATGTCGGAAATTGAAATGAAATTTAAATGAATTCTATGGAATATAAAATTGGCTCGTTAGGAGTTACCATGACTCGACACAATTTGTAATGTTATGCATTTTATCCACACTGCAAACTATCTCGAACTATTTAAGAAGTTACTTGATATATTTCAATGCTTCTTTTTCTCCATTAAGTTGTGGGTTGATCTACATCTTTTAACGTTTCTTCTCTTTTCCTCTTTTTGTAGATGTATCAGGGTTGTCACTTTTCAAATTTTTCTTTATGCTAAATTTTCACAGGTGCCCTTAAGTGTCCCGTGGGCTACACATGTGGTTTCGCACCATATACGAGTCGAGAAATTACTGTGGACCTGCAGATTCATTGTAATTGTCTTGTGGGGCTTCCACAAACACCATTATCAAGACTACTGATGCAGCTACCCTATAAAACTAACAAATAAGTAAATTAATGAATGTAGTTTTTAAACAATTTTAACAGGTTCGCTGAAGTGTCCCGTGGGCTACACATGTGGCTTTGCACCATACAACATCAAGTATGAACCGAGACATTACTGTGGACCTGCAGATTGGGTACCGTTCTGGATTAATGCTTCGAGCGCCTGGAGGGCAGAATACGGTGCAGTCGCCGCCAAGTACACAACAATTTTGTAAGTGTGATATTGGTTTCAAAGAGATATTAAAATAGTAGTTTTTTTGTATAGATAAAGCTCTTACAATTTCATTTTGTTTATCGATTTTATAAATAATTTTGTGTTCTTTTGGTATAAATCGATCCATTCCGATTAATCAAAAATTAATTCCGGACATACCCACATCATCTGAGAAGCGAAAAAAAAACCACACAACAAGACAAAACAAAATAAAAAACAAACATGAAACAGCAACAACAACAACAACAACAACAAACAACAACAATAACAAATCTTCAGAAACCCCCGTGGTGTAATATATACGACGTGCATAGTATAATACATTTTATGTAAAATTAACCTTTGTTAGATGAAAATCATTTCTCCTTGTATTTGTTCAGATGTGAAGAAATATTTAGACACATTCACCCATGCTGTTAACAATTCCCCAATATTATAATTTGATTTAGGTTAGATTTTGAATCGTATATCTCGTATCAGACATTTTCTACAAAGTAGTTTACGATCTACCATAGATTTCAAGAAGCTGAAACTACACACAGTCTCTCTCTCTATCTCTCCCTCCCCCTCTCTCTATCTCTCTCTCTCCCCCCCCCCTCTCTCTCTCTCTCTCTCTCTCTCTCGATCTAAGTGTGCATATTTCCCAACACATAAGTGGAACGATGTAGGTGTGTAATTGTATGTGTGTTTGTGTGTGTGAGTAAATGTCTGTATGCGTGTGCGTGGCTTCTTTCTGTCTGTCACTATTCTTTCTTTTCCCAATTCTTTCCATGTCTTGTTCTCACTCACTCACTATTTTTATCTCTCTCTCCCTCTCTCACTCCCTTTCTCTATCGCTCGCTCCTCTCTCTCTCTCCCCCCTCTCTCTCTCTCTCTCTCTCTCTCTCTCTCTATCTTTATCTCTCTATATCTTTCTCTCTTTCGTTCTCTCTTACTCTCTCTTATTGGCATATCATTGGAGTTAATCACCTGTTTCATAATTGTTCATCTTCTTTTCAGAAATCTTCGAGACATTCCGCTTGGGGAGTTGGAAGTCGGGATGTTTGCAGACCTTTCCAGTCTAAGTCTGCTGTAAGTTAAGATTAATGTTCATTTAGTATAGAACAATACTGTTATTTTAACCCATTGACAACTGAATTATGTAATTGCCTATAAACTTTGTACAGGAAATTCCTGGTTCCAGTAGTCAATGTCTTAAGGTGTTTTTCAACAGAAAGGTCGAATCTCACCCATGGTGCGAATTTCCTTCAGCAAGAAATTTATGCACATTGTGCTGCACTCAACCCAGGTGTTTGGATGAGTACCTGGTAGGATATGTCGTCTAGAGATTCTAGAAGCCCTCTTTGTAGGTAACTCGATCCTAGTTCTGTTTTTATTATTTATCCTTTGAGGGGGTATTTTGAGAGCGTTTTTGGCTATGTGGCCTGTATGGCATGTATAGGAGAGGGTGCCTTACAAGAAATAATATAATTTATCATCATTATTACTGTTTATTTATCTATTTTATTCAATTCTATCATGTCTTTCTTTTTTTTGACAGGGACCTAACATCATGTGAATTAACGCATCTCAATCCAGGGGTATTCGACGGTTTAACAAGGCTCAGAAAACTGTGAGTTCAAATTCCACTACATGTATTTACCACAGAATCACAAAAGAGAAACGCTTCTGGAACTAATCTGCCGTTAGTGGATGAAGGAAAATTAAGTGATTAAACCATGAACTCGACTTAAAATCGGGTAATCCGTTGAAAATTGGAAATTGTCAAAGTCTCAATGATATCATGATCCCTATGGCTGATTGTTAATCGGCAAATCGGCAAATCGGCAAATCGGCAAATCGGCAATCTGTGACGTCAAGTTGAAAAACTTTCCATTCGCTCATTATATCAGGTTAGTGTACGACTTGTACGTAAAACTTCGGCAATATTTGAATTGTATTTGTTTTTAGAGAAAAGTTAACAAACCCTTTAGTTTTGCTTATTTATACCACGCCTTTATTGATTCTGCATGTAATCTGCACATGATAATTGTTGAATCTTTATTCCTTAATTGATATTTGGAAATTGTATGTATATAGTCACAGATGCTGCTAAAATTGCCGACACTGAAGGATCTAGATTTAGAGGACATGATTGAATATTTGAAAATCCAAAACTTTTGAAGGGATCATAATAGCATGGTAAGATTTTGCTTACATTTGTCACAGTTTGTTCATCAGATTTCTCGTCATTCATTACAATTACAATACAATAATTCCACGAATGTGTTATCATTTCATTACAATGTATCGTTTTTTTTATAACTACTAACTTGGCTCGTCAACTTTCACGGCAATTAAATTCTAACCATCCGTTTTATAACAATTTCTGATCATTTGGATGGACAGTGTATTTTAATTGAATGGCCTTGGAGAATTTTGCTCTTATTACATAAATCATTTTGGTATAGATTTATATATTTAAGCATATATTATATACTAATGCATCCCATATTTATATAATGGATGGAATATATATATATTTTTAAAAGCATAACTATTCAGATCTTATGTCATGTAAGCTATTTCATATAGTACAACTATCCAGGCAACGTGCTTTTGTATTCTCATTTAATGGGCTATTCATATATAGAAACCTGAATGAATAAATAAACACTAAACTCATTATTAAACCATCATCGATTTTCAATTGAATGACTTGCATATTTATTTTCGTGCTGTATACGAAACCTTTCAGTATATTTTTAAGAATATTTTCAGATATTTCAATTTGCCCCATATTCCTGTCATAGTTTTATATTGTTAAAGCATGAATATGATATTACGTGATGTAATTTTTATTTTTTTTTTTATTTTTTAGTTGAACTTTGCTGGCAGCACGCCTCTATATTCTCTTTTAATGAGTTATTCATGCATACATGCTAAACTAAATTTGAATCCATTTCCTTTCATTTCGGTTGGACAGTGTCTTTTGATTGAATAAATTTTCTGGAGCAGACCAAGCTTTTAAGAACACTATATATATGTTTCCTTTTAAGAACAAGCTTTTAAAGCCCGTGTATAGTTTTGGTAAAGATTAAAGAAATGTGAATTTTGGGGATATATACCATGACATATAGTTTCTATACACATTTCAAGATCATAGCATAATTTTCTACGAGCGAATTCTTTTGAAAATTTGAATTTGACCGTTAAATCGTATTTAGCGCCCTCTCTTGGTTATAACAATATTTTGCTTCTTATTGGGCATATACAAAATTATTTCCAAGATTTTATTAAAGCATGCTAAAAAGGAATACATAAAGAATAAATTCTGACATTTTCATCCAATTCTGTTCATGAGAAGCTGTCCTTTATCAAGAAAGAAAATATTGAATTAGCGTCGGGGGCTACGACGCTAAAATATTTTCCACACTTTAGGTTATAACTTTTCCAAAACTTGTTAATTTTTCGTACAATCTTTTGTACAACATGTTCATGATATCATGTTTCTTTTTAAGTAGATTTGAAGACAAAATTTGGCGATAAAAATATTCGCTTTTACCAAAACTATACTTGGGCTTTAAGAGCACTATATATATGTTTCCTTTTTTATCATTATTATTGACTTGTCGCGTCAGTATTATAATTCCCGCCAGATAAATTTTAACCACAATACAACGCTTCCGTTTTTATAACATTGAGGTTGACAGTATTTTTTCATCGAACAACCTGGTATATCATTTTGGTATACCGTATTTTTAATCATAGTCCTATAAATTATAAATGTGCCCCATATTTCTATCATGGATAATATATCATTAAAATTGTAGGCATTTGAATCATACGTCATCGAGTATTTAGTGTGACCACGGATAGCTCAAAGTGACTTTGCCCACAGCTGTGCTTCTGTATTGTTCTTTAATGGGTTACTCATGCATACATGTTAAACTAATTTTGAATCCATTTCCGACATTTCGGTTGGACAGTGTATTTTTACTGAATAAATTTTCTGGAGCATACCAAGCTTTTAAGAACACGATATATATATATATATGTGTTTCCTTTTTTAATTATTGACTTGGCGCGTCAGTAAAATTATTCCCGCCATATAAATTTCTACCACAATACAATGCTTCCGTTTTATAACATCTTGGTGGACGTTGTCTTATTAATGTACCCCATATCTATATGATAGACGGAGTATTTTCTTAAGAGTAACTGTCCAGATCTAATGTCACGTAAGGTATTTTATATAATTCGACTTTCCGGGCTGTGCCCTTCTGTATTTCCAATTAATGAGCCATTCATAAAAAACTTAATAAATAAATATATAAATAAATACTAAACTCAGTTTTAAACCATCGTCGATCTTTACGAAAACTTTTTGGCATATCTTTGAACGTTATATTTTATTATGTGCCCCATATTTCTGTCGCCTTGCATAACTACTAAAGCCTTACATCATTTACATCAGCAGCTGACTTCCGCATTCTCATTGAATGGGTTATTCATGCATATACATGTAAAACTAATTTTGACACTATTTCCGATTTATTTGATGGTCAGTGTCTTTTAATCAAATGACCTTGTATATTTTTTGCGCTATATCGGTATACGATTCATTTTGGTATATCTTGAAGTATATTATAATATGTCCTATATTTCTGCCATGGATGATACATTTCTTAACTATAATAATTCAAATTATACGTCAAGTAGAAAATTTTGGTTTTGACTTTCAGGATTCGACTTTCAGGGCAGCATGCTTTTGTATATTTCGATTTTAGATTTTTATGAATAAATTGGCTTCAAAATGCACTTTCGTCTTTCATCCTTTCTTCCTGTTGATTTAGATGAGTTATTTTCACATGCCTGTTAATATGTAGGGCAGTCAAGCAGACTTACTGATGCCATTATGGTCGTCGACATATTTATCTTAAAATGAAAAATGCTAGATACAGTAAATCTATCTTTTACTAACTCATTGATATCTTACAAATGTGGGAAAAATTTCAGATGTTATAGACTAGTCTTGTGAGAAATACCGCTTCAGATATTTGATAACTTTGTGAGCTTCACTAAAATCATTCACACAATGATATCAAATCAAATATATCAAAAGTTTTTTTAAATAAAATCAACCAAGAAATAGCTTAATTATCGTAAAACAGAAATGACAAATGACGCCATGCGTCGTTTCTTCATTCGCACACCGTCCGCCTTTCATTCAAAATAAATGGGAATTCACAATCCACGCACGTTCATCCATTGGCCACCATTCAGCTAGCGGTCCGTAGGAATAACTGTTAGATTGTAATTTTAAACTGAAATGAACCAGAATACGTGCGGGTATCTTCTCCCAATTTCCTATATTCGTTTTTATGCATGTAAAGTGAATGTGAATACATCGATCGAATTATTTCATATCAGTCTCTGCATGATGACTATTACTAATCTATCCCTTTCAAATATAATAAAACACTGTTATCCATAAAACACTGTTATGTCGCTACTTCTCGTTCTAATTCTACTCAATTATTCTTCTTAAATAATTCATCGGAACGCTGAGTGAAGATCTGGCATAACCCTCAAATCTGTAAAGAAGAAAGTAAACATAAAAACAAAATTATGTATCAATTCATCCATATTCCAGACACCAAAAGAAGTCACATTATACCCTCACATGAAATAAATTCCATTCAATTAACACGAGATAGGATATATAAGAAATGAATTCTGCATTCCATCAGAATTTTGGCATATTCAAACGTATATCTGTGTAAAATATAGTAGAATTGTTGTAACCCCACAATTATAGATTGTAGTTTAACTAGTGTAACTAGTACTTGTGTGGAAAGTATGTAGCCCAGTGATAGGAATATGCACATTTGCCAAACGTTGCAAAAGTGTCTTTTTATCACTCTTGTACAATTCATTGATATATGACTTGTGATATATCTTTTTAATTTCATAAATTATTGCAGATTGCTTGCACGCAACAACCTTCGGGGACTTGTCAATTGGACGTTTCAAGGTCTCTATAATCTGAATAATTTGTAAGTATATTTCTCCCACTTTTCCATGTCAGGTGTTTGAACTATACCCAGTATAAACTTTACTTTTTTTTGGACGGGTTTCGAACCCGTGGAATTTCGGTTACTAGACGAGTGTCAAAACCACGAGACCAACGCAGTGCCCGAGTGCATACCGCACGGTCCTTATCATAATAAACATACAATGTTGTTGAATTATAATTTCAGTAGTAAATCATAGTAAAATAGATTATATTTTCTCCAACGAGGGTATAAACACAGTCATCAGTGGTCATGTGTATAATAAGTTGCTCAGAGATGTGAACAAATTGGAAGGCCATGTTACAGAAGAAATCTAGAAGAAAAGATTAAAAGGAAAAAAAAAAACAATTTTGCTAATACATCGATGGGAGCTGGTATATTTACATTTTCATTATAATCCAACTGCTAACCACATTTAGGTAGCACGTTCTGACGTATTTGACGATTTCGAGAATAGACAATATTCGACAATAGACTAATCATTTAAATCACGAGTTTTCTATTTGATTGTGCTTTTTGTTACCAGTTTATAGTTTTGTGGATTGATGATGTTTTTTTTTTGTTTGTAATAAATTTGTAAATATATTCCAAACTGAGTAAGATTCTTAAAAAAATAACTAATAGTGTATCTTAACGAAGGTCGACACCGAATACAAGGAACATTAGATATTTAAAAAAAAATTGTTTGGATGCCCCAGAATGACTTCAGTTAAAAATAATTGCGTCTATCAGTCGAAAGTTTTTGTCAGTATTTTCTAACAGGTTTCAAGTAGAAAATAAGAAAGAGAGAAAAAAACCCACCAACAATAATGCATCTGTAAATTGCTTTCCAGGTATTAGTTCACATTTTTATCTGTAATTTTAACAAAAATGACGTTCAGGTTATATTTCTGATGCTTTCGTATACGACTTTACTGTTATCATTTTTTTATTTCAGTGAAAAGAAATGAAAAGTTAAGGCCGGGCCATTTCCAGAGGGTCGCTTGGTCTTGGGTATTCACTCAATTGTTGTGACCTTATGGGAATAAATGATCTTCTATTTTACTCTTTTTTAGGTATATGGAATTCAACACAATCCATACGTTTGAGGAGGACTGTTTTAAAGGCCTGCACCGAATGATGTCCATGTAGGTAACACGAAAAAAAAAATCAAATTATTCTCAAAATGAATATTGTTCACATATTGTACGGCATTTCACGGAACAAATATTCCCGCCTGGTACCCAATCACATAACCAGGGTTGTGTGTGTGTGTGTGGTTGTTGTTGTTATTTTTTTTTAGATTCTATCAGCAAATGGAACATAATATACCAGCTTGTTTTTTTTTTCACATGCTCTAGGCGTACCTAAGGAGGGGGGGGGGGGGGGGGGGGGGGGGGGGGGGCCCC
>BQKZ01000515.1:126363-152957 GCA_036244855.1 Temnopleurus reevesii | reverse complement strand
TTTGATTTTCTGAAAATTTATGATTTCTATTTTTAATTAATTAATTATGCAAATTTATTCATGAAATCTTATTTTCTGTTCTATTTCACTCATTGAAGCTCCTAGAAAGCTCATTTTTGGTATGAATATTCTCAATATTATTCCTCACAATACTACATGTACTTGGAAAAAAGTTGGTGTGACAAGATATTTCTTATGTTTTTGATTGTTTTATGAATTTCTTATGTATTTCTATGTTTTTTTACCTTTTATTTTCTATTGTTTTTTGGATGAAATTTATTGCAGAACATTTTTGAAGCATATTTATGCTAAAATGAATTAATTACAACCCATAAAATTGAAAATAACTACATCTAAATATATGAATTCAGACAGAAATCACAATTTACACTGACTTTGTACACAAAATCACGTTTTTGAGCGATTTTCGGTTTGACATGCATGTACAAAAAGTGGCGCGGTGACGTAACCATATGCCCAATTTTCGCGAAAATAGTCTTAAAAGTTGCGCAACACTTGAAAGTAAAAAGTCAGCGAGTCTCGCGGTGAAAAAAATTTGCGCGGCGGAGAGATCACAAAATTTGTTGAGGGGGGGTCAAATTGACCCCCCCCCCCCCCAGTTGGAATAGGGTTAAACTAGGAGACATACAAGATTTACAAAAATTGAGACAAGAAATGAATGTATGTCTGTCTTCAGAAAGCGATGTTAAACAGATGTGGAGACATTACTCAGGATACATGTACTTCCTATAAATGTATACTCACATTCTTTTCTGTAGCCCTGAGCCACGAGCAGTGATAGGGGAACTGTACTGTGTGGAGACACTACTCAGGATACTTCAAGATTACAATATACTCTCTAAAAAGTGAGTCCATTTTCCCTGAAATACTAAAAAACAATTTACATATTTTGTCTGGTTAATTTGACAACATTTGTAAAATGTAGATGCAGTGTAACATTTTCTTTGCCCAACCACATTTTGCCGTGAATATTTCATGTGGGACCCAAATAATACAAAGGACCTGAAAGGCAAAAGAATATTTTTAGAGCTACAAATGTTTTTATCAACTGAACATCTGAATGTAATTGTTATTCTTCAGGTATGTGTACACTTGCCATACATTATGCAATTTCCATCCTACATTTGATTTCCATGTATTGCAAGGTTGACTATTTGAATTTAAGAATCTTAATAGTTCCAAAAGGGAAAATGATAAAAATCTATTTTCATTCTGTCAGTGGTCGTACAACAACCAAGGCCCCGTAACATAAAGGTTTGCGATTAATTGCTATAAATCTGATAGCGATTGATATCAATCGCAAGTCTATGGCAAATCATGTACTAAAGTTTGCAATTGATCGCGAAATCAAATAGCGATTAATCACAAACCTTTATGTTACAGGGCCCAGTTGTCAGATTCAAATTTTTCTCGAAAGACATAGAGTTAATGTTATTGTGATTGGTCTCTGAATGTCATTGAACAAAGTACCTGGATTTTGGAGGTATTCTTGCACATACTACCGTATATGTATAATGATGATCTAAACCTTCATCCAATTACATCTTTCTTCTTAGACTTGCTGCCAGTCTTTTGAAGGTATTATGTCTTGAAGAGCAGGTCAGGGAACAAGTAAAGATCTTTGATGGAATGCCAATTCTACTCAGTATTCTACACTCAGATAACATCAATCTACTCTGGAATGTGGTATGTAAAACTTTACCCGAAACCTAGTTTCAATTATCAATTGAATGATTTTTGTTTTTGGTAGATAATAATCAATACAATTCTTGCCTTATCCCAACATGAATCAATACTGATTGACAGTGCGTTTCTGAGATGCTGGGGCACCTTTTTAGTCATCAGGAGATCGTGGAATTAATTCCTACCCGAGTATGCCTGTGATGTTTTTCTCAGCATTTCACAAATGCACTGTCAATCATTGTTTATCCATGTTTGGATAAAGCAAGAATTGTATTAACTAGTTTCAATTAGTTGTAAACAACATTGGTTTGAAGATAATGTGACTGTATATAATCCTATGTTGATTACAGTGCCGCAGAATACTTGTTTTGACAAGGAAAGGAGTTCAAATTGGTTAAAACGTATCCATTACATTTGCAACATGCTTTTCTAACGTAATTGGCAGGGGCAATAAAACTAGAGTGATTTTGTGATCCTCGTAAACAATCTGTATTACTGATTATTATTGACTTTATTCGTTTATTTATTTGTTTTGGTAGGTTTGGTGCATAGTGCAGATATCTCAGGACCAAGATGCAAGTAATGATGTCAGAAGTATGGGGCGATCTCCCTACTCTTAGAACTAGCACGTGGAGATGAATCTCCTCTAGAACAAAGAATCTGTGTTATAGTTTGTTATTGATTTTATTTTTTTGTTTTTGTTTGTTTTTCTAGGTTTGGTGCATAGTGCAGATATCTCAGGACCAAGATGCAAGCAATGATGTCAGAAGTATGGGGGGAATCCCCCTCCTCCTAGCTCTCTTACAGTAAGTCTACTTTGATCTTTCATAGACTGTATGGGAAACGTTCTTGAATACCAATTTATCAGATTTTTGTTTAGATATGACAAAGCTTATAATTATAATTTGCACTCAATGTCAGAGTGGAATTTGAACTTAAGATTAGAATATGATTCGAACACAAACATTGAATTTTCAATCAGGACTTGATTTAGAATTTGAAATATGAAGTTTTAGATTTATTGGTTCAGCATGCACCCCAAACATTGTGTAGAAAAGAGACATATATCCTGAAAAAGAACACTACAAATATATAGCCTGATATGCCCTTTTTGTGATGTAGGTACCCTTCCATTATATTAATTCTTAGAAATTGTTTCACTGATGCTTTTTATTTACAGTATGAGTAGTCAGTATAGAGAAAGCTCATCACTAGCATTTGGACCATAAAAATTTGCTTGCTTCTTGTATATCAAGATAAAGAAACCAAGGAATAAAAGAGCCGTGACAGGCAAAAAACATTGTCATAGCAGCAATCTTGGTTCATCAGGAATCGTTTTCTATTCGACATTGTTATAACTGGGCCCCATTGTACATGTCTTCCTCAGCCTCAGTTTTATATGTGTTTTATACCTTTTTCTCTATCCTTTGTTTCTTCATTGTAAAGAAAAGTATGTAATGTCATGTTGTATCTCTCTGCTTTACAGTGATCGTGAATTCAGTTCAGACCGAAGCTCATCCCAAGCCTTGGCCAGTGCAAGTTCATCTGGAAGACATCATTCATTACCATTTGCTGTACCAGAAAATGTAAGTTTTATGCTCATCCCTCCAATACTATAGTACCGCAGTTTAAAATTCTAAACTGTCTGCACTCTTATGATTTTTCCTCCTTTTTTATTGCTTGTGTTTCTTAAGTTACAAAAGATCAGATAAAAATGCAGACATCAGTGCATGAAATGAAATCATCTTTTTCCTCCTTGATTACAGCACTGCCGTTAAAAATTAAAACTGTCCGCACTTTTGTCCCCTAAACTCTTTGTTGATCTGATATTTTATTGTTTATTCAGTTAAATAAAATGGATGATGTTTGTATTATGGTTAGAACTCCTATAGGGCTTAGAACCCTAATCACTTTATGTTGTTTTTATTTCATTGTACAAAATCATTGCTGATCAAAATATCTATTAATTGTCCTATCCAGTTCAAGAGGATATTTGATTCATCTGCTTGTATAACGATTTATTGACTTGGATGCTATGGATGGATTTACTCATTTTTATACACTTACCTCCGTGTTGGACAATGAATTATGCTAATCTCAATCTATCATGTTTTATTTGACAGGGAGATGTTCAGTTGGAGCATATTTTATCACTCAAATCAGGTGAGTTTCCATAGTAACCTGACCATTTGCCAAGTGATACCACCATCCTCTTCCCCATCATCTTGAAAAATATAATTTTCAAGATGATTGGTATGCTCTTAAATTCACCATCAGCTATCAGTAAAAATGGGCAGCCATCCTTGGAACAACCACTTGATTACTTCATATTTATGAGTTTTAAGGGGTTCATATGTTATTATGAAAAAAACAAAGAACTGGCCAAAAGTAAGAAATAGCCCTGTATTGATGCTCTGTTGTGATAGAATTGATATTCTACAGAATACAAAGGATAGGAACATGATGATTTGTGCTTGTTTGAATGAGAATTAATTAGTTTGTCTAAAATAAATTCTGCCATGTTAAAGTGTTGTTTTGTATGCTATAATAATCTACATATTTTGCATTCAAATGCCCGTTATATTAATAACTCAATCCTTGATTTTTCTCTTCAACCAGCCTGCTGTGCAGCGCTGACTGAGTTGGTCCATAATGACACGAATGCCCAACAGATCGTTCAGAACAACGGTATCTATAGTGTCGGGATGCTCATCTTTTCTCAGAAGACATCAAACAAGGCGGAGAGTGAAGCAGTGCAAACACTGCAGGTAGGTTGATGATGATGAAGATGATAATTATGGGAATGATCATAATGATGATGATGATGATGATGGTGATAATGATGACGATGATGACGATGATGATGATGGCGATGATGATGATCATGATGTCAAAGATGATAAAGGAGGGGGGATAATTATGATGAGGTTGGTATTGATGGTTATAATGATGATGATAAGGAGGAGGAGGAGGAGGAGGATTATGGTGATGGCGATGATGATGATGATGATGATGATGATAATGATGATGATAGATGATAGTGATGATGGTGATGGCAGTGTTGATGATGATGATGATGATGATGATGATGATGATGATGATGATGATGATGAAGGTGGTGGGGGTGATGATGATGATGATGATGATGATGATGATGATAATGATGATGAGGATGATGGTGATGATGATGATGATGGTGGTGGTGATAATGATTATAGTGATGATAATTATAATGGTGATGATGATGGTGATAATGATGTGATGATGATGATGGTGGATGGTGATGATGAAAATTGTGATGATGATTATGTTTATGATGATGGTGATGATGATGACGGTTATGATGGTGATGATAATCATCAAAACAATGATATGTATTAAAGATAATGATAATGTCAAGTATACAGAGAAATAATTGGATTTATTACACAATTATATCTGAGAACAACTTTTGGTATATCATACATTGTTGAAAAGGTAGCTGTTCACCAATATTTTTCAAGTTCACAGTCTTTGATATTTTCCATTGTAAAAGGTGTTTATAATTTATTCTTAGGTTTCTTTTCAGAATGATGAGCTTTAGGCCTGATTTCATTACAATTTCCTCATTTTTAACAGAAAAATTCCTTCCGAACCCTGAGGTTCTTGTTCAGTATGGAGAGGAATCGTCGGTTGTTCAAGCGTCTCTTTCCTCCTGATCTTTTTGAGAAGTTCATCGACGTTGGTCACTACCAAAGGGACATTGGTGCTTATAAGAACCTTGTTGAAATGCTCTCAGCACTACCTGTAAGTGGGATTAATATATACAATAAACTCTGC
Organism: Temnopleurus reevesii; assembly: GCA_036244855.1. Lineage (NCBI taxonomy): Eukaryota > Metazoa > Echinodermata > Echinoidea > Temnopleuroida > Temnopleuridae > Temnopleurus > Temnopleurus reevesii. The sequence continues at coordinate 147,434 of BQKZ01000515.1, read as the reverse complement.
CTAAGTTGAATATGTTTTGGGGGTGTTGTTCAAAAGTTGCAATTGATCGCAAGTTGCAGTTGATCAGAACATGCCAATCAAAATCATTGTTTCATGCGCGTCTTGTTAAAAATGCATACCATGCGAATGAAAATGTGGGTTACAATTTGCAAAGTTGCAGTTGATTTCCAGTTAATTTTAAACAACACCCCCTTGGTCGAATAATTGTGATTCTTTGTCACAAATTATGTAAAACACATGTGTTATTTAAAAGTTGAAATTCTGCGAAGTTGAACAGAGTTTTGTGGTCCCAAGAGATTCAACGTTGGCTGAGTGTCCTGTATTTATATGTTGGTAAACATCCCAATCATATAAGTGTTTTTTAGTTTCTATTTTTGTTTTCTTTTTTCCTCTGATACATGTAGATGATAATATGTGTTACATTCCGAAAAAATAACGATCATTTATGTCGTAAAACTTATTTCTATGTCGTATGATGTCACTTAGTTGCAAGATCATACACAAAACATTTACTCTCATAATTCTTCTTCAAGAAAAATCACACAAAATATTGACAGTTTCTTTTGTCGTGCTTTTTTTAAAGTTAATTTTGTTGTGTATTTTGTCACAAATCTGATGAAAATGGGTCTGGTTTTGATTGAAATGGAAATAATATGTTATTTTATGGATCATATACATGTATCAGCAGTATTATTTTGCCTCTTGTTTCCTTTCATTAGCAATTTGTATAACTGATGCTCATATTTCATTCTTGCCATTCTCAGGCTGATCAGTTGGACACGATCAAAGTGAATTTTGAGGAGACAAATCAAAACAAGGAGCCCAATCAGTCTATCTCAGGCTACTTGGTTTATGAACATCTTGGTACAGGAGCATTTGGCAGTGTCTATAAGGTGAAAAATCATGCTCTGTTTTTATGATTTTATACAAGGAAATCAATATAATTGCATACTACAGATATATAAGTAGTTGGGCTTATTGATCTTGAAGATTTACATCAAATATTTGCATGGTTTGAATCGACAATTTGAGTAGTCCTGTTTAAGAGGGTAGTAGCTAGCATTTACAAACACCCTCTATCCTCCACTAGTTGAAGTCATACATAGAATGCAAGCATTTATCTAATATCATGATACATCCAAGCTTTTAATTCTACCACAAAAGATATTTTTGAAAATGATATGGCATGATCAAAGTGAATTTGATGAGACAAATCAAACCAAGGAATCCAATTAGTCCATCTAGGTACAGGAGCATTTGTCAGTGTATATAAGGTAAGAATCTGTGCTTTGTGAAGTATATCAATATTATTCATCCAAAATGTGTATAATTCGACAAGAAATTCACAGAATATAAGCAGTAGGGCTCATTGATATTGGAGATCAGCATTGAATATCATCCCAATAATTATCATCATCATCATCATTATCATCATCATCCTCCTCCGCCTCCTCATTATCATCATAATCATCATCATCATAATCATTATCATCATCATCATTATCATCATCATCATCATCCTCCTCTTCCTCGTCATCATTAGCATCATCAAAACAAGGAGCCCAATCAGTCTATCTCTGGCTACTTGGTTTATGAACATCTTGGTACAGGAGCATTTGGTAGTGTCTATGTGGTAAGAATTTGTGCTTTGTAAATAATCATCAAAGAAGATTGATATAATTATCTTAAATTTGCACACTTTTACAAGAAATGCACAGAATATAAGAAGTGAGGCTCATTGATTTTGAAGATCAAGATTAGATATTTGACAAATTAAAACAAGGAACACAATCAGTCCATCTCAGCTTATCTCGTCTGTGACCAATTAGGTGCTGATTATGCTTATTGATTTATGTTTCATAGCTCATCTGTTCTGCTCACATTTCTCACAGTTTTTGTTCTGTAACTGTCTAGAAGCTGAAGCCCAAGGTATTTGGAGAAAAATAGATAAAGATATTTGAGGCTGTCTAATCCAGAATCGATAAAATAGACCGCACTAAACAATGCCTTCTATGGGACTTTGATAAGGTTAGAGACACTTTCTTGACGATAACATATAATCTTTTCAGGTGAAGAAGAATGCCGGAGGTAACTTTCTTGCGCTGAAGGAGATCTCGTACAACAACCCCGCAGTGGGCCGGACAGCGAAGGATAAAGAGAAAAGCATCGAAAGTATCATTAGTGAGCTGAGTATTGTGAAAGAACACATGAGGCATCCAAACGTTGTACGCTACTACAAGACATTTACAGAACGTAAGTGATATGGTTCATGAGTTTTACGATCATCCCAAAATGTTTTCTTGGGTGTTGTTTTATGTTTGAGTATTGTGGTATGATTATGTATAGCAACATCATTGTGCCGAAAGTGGTTAGCCATTCAAAATATATAATGAGAAGATTTTCACATAGTATTTATCAATTCAACTCATTCTGCATGATTTTCATGCATACCAATCTTATTGAATATTCTTTAGGTGAGATATAATAATGTGAATAACAAAGTAGCTATGTCAAATTATAATTACACTGCCCCCAAAGATATTCAGTATCATTTTAAAAATAATTTTTTTTGATCATTTTATTTACATGTTTGATCAAGCTTTTATATCAGGAAATAACCAAGAGTGATTTCAGTTATTGAATATTGTCTCTTACTCCATTACACATTCTGATAAGTGACCAATTGAGCACAATAATAAGTGATCCCTATATTTGATTGAGTAGTGTACATGTATATCAAATCATTCATCGGGGAGGTAATTTACACAACAGAACACTGTATCTATATGCCAGAAAGTTGACAGCTCTATATTTTGTCAATACCCCACCCCAATCCAGCTCAAGCAGAGAAGATGTACATTGTGATGGAGCTGATAGAGGGGGCCCCACTCTACGAACATTTCAACTCGCTCAAAGAGAAGAATGAACTCTTTTCTGAGGAGAGAATATGGCATATATTTATCCAGGTGAGACAATGGTTAAATGTATTGCCAGTTGCAATATTTGTGATTTAGTATATTTTTCCCGATTTTGTGTTTCAAGTATTTTAAGACTTGCATCTGAAGGAAGCTATGGTGTTGATGTATTAATTGCTTTCTTGAAATTTAGTTGATGGTCTTTTCTTGTGTATAAACTTTTCTTTGTAAATACACATTTTTTGCACCATATATCAAAACTTTTTTGAGCATCCTCCTTTTCTCATTGCTTAATGTTAAAAAAAAAAAATTCAATAGGAAACACAAATTACACATTGAATTTGTTATTTTATTCAATTATCTATTTTGTTGAAGCACATTATGGATTAGTTATTCACACTTCTATTATTCATAGATAATTGAGAAATATTTGTGAATGCAAAGAATAGTTTGAATTCATACTTTTCTACTTGCTTCTTTGACTAGATTGTGCTAGCTTTGAGGTACCTACACAAGGAGAAGAAGATCGTCCATCGAGATCTCACACCAAATAACATCATGCTTGGAGAGAGAGACAGGGTTACTATTAGTAAGTAAAATGAGTGAATCTAATAGAGTTACACATGTACATGTATGTGATTAAAGATATTAGAATATTTCACAAATAAGGGCTTTGTACATCCAGGAAGCAGTAGAGTGTTGGTGTACAGTATTCATTTTGTAAGCTCTTTGAACATCACAAGAAAAAGAATAACTTGAAAAATACTATCACTGTTATTGATGTTATATCAGTAGAGTATTTGTAGATAAGGTCAATTTGTCTATCAGAAACCATTAACAGAAACTTATAGTAGTTGGAGAAAAAAAAAACATCATTCAAATGTTGTTGTTTTTTCATGAAAAAGCAAAGTCATGGAGAAAAAAAAAGTAGTGGAAAGTATATTTTCTTTTTAGTGTAAGTAAAATCTTTATTTAGGATTGAACAGCTTTTGACAGAATATTCCACAACCACCATCAGTGTATAATATTGTTAATTAATAAATATATGTGAGAATTTGTTTCCAATATGCTAACAAGTTTATCTCGTGTTTGATATCGTAGCTGATTTTGGTCTAGCGAGAGCGAGACAACCTGATGCCAGTAAGATGACTTCAGTAGTAGGCACCATTCTCTACAGCTGGTGAGTGGATTCTTTTATTTAGAGATGTTAATCATTAACCTTTAAAATTTTTATTAAGCCTGGGGGAAATTTAATAACTTCATTATTATTAGCAGGTGCCTCGTTCATGTTTTTTGAGCCTTTTCAGAATGATTGGATCAAGACACTAGAAATATACCGGGATTACTAGTGGGAAAGATACAAATCATTCAAATCTAGCATTTTTCATTCCATTCATTTCAATTCAAATTTTTATTTTAATCTCAACAGATATCATGCATTGATATTACAAAACAGTACAATGATAATTGCAATCAAATCAAGGAATGGACAAAATTGTATTACTGAAATGGTAATCATACTCCTAGCTTAATATCACAAGTTATCAAAAATCATAATCTCAAATCAATTCCTCTTTTTCCAGCCCTGAGATTGCGCAGTCATACCCATATGGTGAGAAAGTAGATGTATGGGCAGATTGATGCATTTTATATCAGGCGTCTTCCATCAATCCAACATTCTGTGCCCCTAAAACAATAATCATAGTGCTGTTTTTATGTATGGCTTAGAAATCTTACCCTGAATTCATCTCACTTTTTCTTTTCCAGTCCTGAGATTGTACAGTCTTATCCATATGGTGAGAAAGTGGATGTGTGGGAAGCTGGATGCATTTTAAAACAGACGTCTATTTACAATCCAACATTCTTTGCCTATTAAACAGTTATCATAATGCTACTTTTATGTTTGTGTTATGGCTTTAAAATCCTTCCCGGAATTAATCTTTTTTTTTTCATTTCCATTCCTGAGATCGTGCAGTCGTATGCATATGGTGAGAAAGGTATATCCTGTATCAGACATCTACCCTCAATCCAAGTTTCTGTGCCCCTAAAACAATTCATCATTATGCTACTTTAATGTTTGTGTATGGCTTAGAAATCTTACCCTGAATTGATCTTGGTATTTTTCTTTTCCAGTCCTGAGATTGTACAGTCGTACCCATATGGTGAGAAGGCAGACGTCTGGGCGGCGGGCTGTATCCTGTATCAGATGTGTACTCTGAACCCTCCATTCTACAGCTCCAATATGCTGGCCCTTGCAAGCAAGGTAAAAGAACTATCCATAAAGAGTTAATGATCATATTGTATCATATGATTTTTTTACAATTGCGAAGTTTATCAATATGTTGTCAGGTGTTTCCCTTGTGTATCTTTTAATTCAGCTATTATTTCGCTGAATTACAGTAGTTTGATTTGATTGGATTGAGATTTTGCGTGAAGATGCATGTAGCTTATGATTAGTTTACACTAGTATTATTGAAAATGTTCACTAATAAATGATTAATTTTACAAAGATACTTTGAGTTGTTGGCAAGAGGAATTCATTTTGATAGTTGTCACTGACCAGTTGCGAACTGAAACCGAACAGTGCTAGCATAAAACCTATTTAATCGCAGTTTTAGCACAAATATGTGATTAAGATATTTGCTTTAGACAAGTTACACATTGAAATGAAACTTAATGAAGGAACCTGTATCAGCATCCTACAAAATTGATATCTTATAAAAAGTTTTATGAAATAGTGATTGATTGATTAATTTATTGATTGATTGATTAAAATTTGCTTGATTGTTTTTGTTTCTTTACCTATATGTATTAATTTATGTGTTTGTTTATATATTTGTTTATTTCAGATTGTAGAGGCCGATTATGAACCCATACCAGCTGACCAATACACGGAGCTTGCCCACACAACAATTAGAAGGTAAGGAAGAAAATAGATCATAATTAATTTTGCTTGAAATGGCCCAGTAACAGTCAAAATAGAGTGCTTATAGAGGTGTACATGTTTGCCATCGTTTCAATAGTTACAGTCTATTGCAATAGTTTAAGACCATCTGCAATTTTTGTACTTGCCTCTATACAGTCATATTTTTACTCAAAGGGGGTTTAGTCACAAATTGGTCCTTAATTTTATGCTCAAATGATTAAAACTAATGTTCATTTTTATATCAGTTTCCTTGTATTAAAGAGAGGTGCCTCAATTTTCAGAAAGATCTTGCATGATCTCTCTCTCTCGCAATGATTTGATCCTCGACATTGCTTTAATCAAATGCCTGATGGAATGGGGATCATTGTGTGAGATCTTGCAAAATCTTTCCAAGAGATCAATCTAATTAGTCTTTTCCAGGGTTTCATTGATAGTCTGAGCAGTACAACTTGCTGGTTAAGCTGTGAATTGGAGCAAATGTCGCCCAAAGATGTCTGCAAACTTCTTCTGACTCCACCAATGAATGTATACAGATTAATACAAATATGAAAAGTGGTCTTAAACTTTTTCAAATGACTGTACTATTTGAAAGTTCATACTTTGGGAAGGTGGCGTTTTTGGCAATGTATTATAAGTGACTCCACCTTTTCTGAATCTCTCGGGACTGTAACAATTTATTCCACGGAAGAGAAATTTGACCGCAAAATGATAAAAAAACAACAGTTTTACTTGTTTCTTTAAAAATATCACAGTGACATGGGCAATTATTTGACTTACACCCGTTCAACTTTAATAGGCAGAGTTGACTGAATAAACTGTATGATTCTCGTTGCCCTCTAGAGACTGTGGTAGAGTTACATTTTGATTAATTCTTGAGATATGCCACAGGTCGGTAACCCAAAGACATCCAATCAAATGAAAAACATGCAAATTTTTGAAGATGTGAGCCCAACATCCATAATTTCATCAAACTATTGGCTTTCTTTCTTCAGATGTTTGACTGCTGACCCGGAGCAGAGACCTGATATAGTGGGCGTGGCCGGTCATATAGCAGACATGATCATGCGTCACATGGACGGGCTGCGAACCAATCAGATCAGTCTAGAGAAGAAACTGGAGAGAGAACGAAAGAGAACACAGAGGTAGGTTCAAATCTAAGCAGTTTAATTGCAGACATGCTAACTGTAAAAAGTTATTGTAGTTTTAGAAGTTAAAATTTAGAGACCTGATATAGTGGGCGTGGCAGGTCATATAGCAGACATGATCATGCGTAACATGGATGGGCTGAGAACCAATCAGATCAGTCTAGAGAAGAAGCTGGAGAGAGAGCACAAGAGAACACAAAGGTAGGTTCAACTTGGCAATCTAATTCAAGCAGTTTAATTGCAGTTGTGCTAACCTTACAAAGTGATTGTAGTATTGGAAGTTAGAATGTAAACACCCAACTTACTCAAGACAGCTGAAAGGCATTGCAGCTTGAAATCTCGATGGCAGCTGTTTATGTTGGCATTGCTTTAATACAGGGCTGTGCAACACAGGGTATTGCAGCAAGAGACCTTGACTAGATTCTATTCAATACTTTTCTTTCCAACTATTTGTTAAGCTGCCTAAACCTCAAGTCGGCATTTGGCATGGCTGACCGTACAAAGCTGTTTTTAAGAATTACAATATAATCATACTGTTTCGGTTCAGATTCCAAAATGAATTCATTTGTACGTTGCTGATCCTCACTCTACTGTTTGTGTAAGAAATGAGGTGGCTTGTTGAAATCTGGTGTTTTGTTTGGGTCTGCTCTCTCACCCTTTTTTTTGTTTAGCAATTATATCAATCTTCTGATTTTTATGCCTCCGCCACCGTAAGGTGGTGCCGGAGGCATTATGTTTTCGGGGTTGTCCGTCCGTCCGTGCGTCCGTGTGTGCATCCGTCCGTCCGTCCGGACCTTGTTACCGCGATAAGTTCAGAACNAATGATAAAAAACAACAGTTTTACTTGTTTCTTTAAAAATATCACAGTGACATGGGCAATTATTTGACTTACACCCGTTCAACTTTAATAGGCAGAGTTGACTGAATAAACTGTATGATTCTCCTTGCCTTCTAGAGACTGTGGTAGAGTTACATTTTGATTAATTCTTGAGAAATGCCACAGGTCGGTAACCCAAAGACATCCAATCAAATGAAAACCATGCAAATTTTTGAAGATGTGAGCCCAACATCCATAATTTCATCAAACTATTTGTTTTCTTTCTTCAGATGTTTGACTGCTGATCCAGAGAAGAGACCCGACATAGTGGGCGTGGCAGGTCATATAGCAGACATGATCATGCGTCACATGGACGGACTGAGAACCAATCAGATCAGTCTAGAGAAGAAGCTTGAAAGAGAACGAAAAAGAACACAGAGGTGGGTTCAAATCTAAGCAGTTTAATTGCAGACATGCTAACTGTACAAAGTTATTGTAGTTTTAGAAGTTAAAATTTAGGTAGGTTCAAATTAGCTATCCATTTGTAAATTCAAGCAGTTTGCTAACCGTATAAAGCGATTGTAGTTTTAGAAGTTAGAATGTATAATCAACCTATTTCATTTTATACAGCTGAGCCAAAAGTTTTGTCGAGGAGAATAAGCAATCTATTAATTTGAATACGTTACCTTGACAACTTCTGATCAAGTCAATACATTGTGTGCTTATGTGACAAATGTTTGGTTCAGCTGCCATTTGTCATGGCTGACCATGCAGTCCTGTTTTAATAATGTACTCCAATAAAACTATAATTTTATTCGTCCCTTGCTGACCATCATTTATTTTACATTGTATGTGTAAAAAACAAGGTGTTACCTTCATATCCATACATAGAAGTTTGTGTTCTGTTGGAATCTGTGCTGTCACCCCTTTTTGTTTACCCTCTATATTAAACATCTGATTTCTAAGGCAGTTGGCGACTCGGTAATTATTATTTGCGAAAATTGAGCGGGCAAATTTATTGTATCAGTTTTCCATTTTTAAAATTTTAATTCCTGCATATCACCTTGTATCAAAACATGCGCCGGAAATCAAATTGGCATCATTCCTGTACTCTAGCACAAACCAAACATTAATATGCATGAGATGTAATTCCATATGAATTCAAGGCTTTCGTCACAAGTGAATGGCTAAGAGTATGGTTATTGGTCATGTTATCTCTCCCTTTTGTTCAGCTGTTGTGCTGTTCACATTTTGATTTGTACCGCATGGACATTCATGAATTTTTCACATCCATGCATGTAATGCAACTATGGATTGAGTGTAATTGAATATTTTCTTTAATCTTATAGGCACTACCATGAGGCAACGAGAAACATGCAGAACTATCATCGGCTGTTCTTAGCATCACAAGAGAAGATTGATCGTCTAGCGAACCTGTCTGGGAGTAACGGAGCAGTCAGTATCAAGAGTGATTCGGAAATCAAGTAAGAACTTCCCCATTCACAGTTTTTCTCTGAATGCTTGATTGTTTTACCCACAAAGAAATCAGGCTATGTTCATGAGATTCATTAGAAAGCAATTTATAAGCTTGAATCATCAATTGTCATGTGAAAACCTTTTTAAGTAAAGTTATATGATGTTCATAGAAAGTTGCAATCTAGTCTAAGTTAGTTTGCAAATTTGATATGCATTTTTATTTGCTCCCAGTCTGAATTCAGTCTGAAAAGTTTCATCCCTATAAACTGGGTATAACAAACAATGTGTGTTATTGCAATGCTAATTCTCTATACTGCATTTAGTCTGACATAGGGGGTGTTGCTCGAAAGTTGTGAACAATAACATATTGCATTTGATCTGTAAGTGCCAACAGAGATCATTATTTCAGGCACATCAGAGTAGGTTGAAAATGGAATTTTGAAAATTTATCATGAAAAAATCAGGGAAATTTGTTCTCCTCAAATGGTGAGAACCATGTCATTGCAACTAAATATTTCCATTTATTTTCTCTTTCCTAGTGATGTCTTTGAATCTTGTGATGAGTTATCAAGTACAGCTGGTAGTCAAGCAGATCTTGGTCCTATCAGACCTAAACATATCTCCGTCGATACCGATAAGAGCGCAGGTAAGATCTACTTGTCGTAACAGTTACGTCCATAGTTACAACGATAGAACAGTGAAATGTTTGGACTGAGAAAGGAAACAGATTCACTTCTACAATATAAAATTCATCATGTTCAAATAAACTCAATTAATCAACTTGATTCCCTCAGAAACAACTGAAATTTAAAAAATATATATTTTTGACATGTGAATAATGTTTCCAATTCAAATATTTTTAGAACTACCTGTTTAATTATTTTTTTTCCTTTTCAAAGTTCACTGAGTCAAAACAGCCAATGATTACAATGATGGATTATGGGTAGAACATTTTTCTCTCTGTCTGCTCATGTTTGGTGTCGATGTTGTATATTTTTAATGCCTTAGCTCCCCCCCCCCCCCCCATGACCCTGCCTCACGCCATGCCACCGCGAGGTGGCGACATACACACTTTACTTCATTTTTCCCGATGGTAATAATGCTGCAATTGTAGAGAGCTTAGGGACTTCTCATGAAGAGGTGATAAGCGCTATATAAAAGCTGTTCATTATTATTGTTATCATTATTCACATCTCTGTGATAAAACTGGAAGTCAAGTACATGATATCTGAAGAGTATTTATTTTGTGCATGTGTCTGTTTGTACTTGTAGAGAGTGGTATAGAAGAAGATGATCCTACAACATGTGACAGTCTAGATAGCAGCTCAGGTAGCTCAGTCTTAGGTGAGTGTTTGTACACCAGTCTCCCTCTCTTCCATCCATCCATGCATGATATATACACAAACAGTAGGACAAGTATTACTGATCTCCCAATCATTATGTATTTGGCTGGGAGAATTTGACTTCTCTTTTTTGACCACATACTGCTGATGGAATTCTCCTCCTTGTGAGTAAAATCATTCTGTTTGAAAGGTTAGGATGTCTGGGATCAATATACAGTCAAACCTGTCTATAGTGGCCACTGTCTATAGCAACCACCTGTATACAGTGGCCACTTAAATTGACTCCCTTCAGGTGGAAATGCATGTTATAGAACCTGTCTATAAAGGCCACCTGTCTACAATGGCCACTTTTTCTGTTTCCCTTGGGGTGGCCTCTATAGACAGGTTTGACTGTACATACTATAGAACAAGTATTGCTGATCTACCAGTCATTACTGTATGTATTTGGAGGGGACCATGTGATTCCTCATCATTCAAAAATCTTGTTTCCATTTTGTTGTAGAATTTTTCAATAATTTTACTATATACTGCTAATGGAATTCTCCTTTTGTGAGAAAAATCATCCTGTTTATCAGTTTGAAAGGTTGGGAGGGTTTTGATCTGCAGTGACGCCTCGTTAAAAGCAGGTTCCTGGAACCACAGAAATTACCTCGTTTTATCAGAAGCATACAAAAGAAGAAAAAAATAAGAATATTAAACAGATGTGACCAGGAAAATGAAGTGTTCTTTATAATGAGATGCCCCTGTATTAAGATCCCATTTACCACAGCCTGACTCACTTTGGGGCCAGCCCGAAGCCAGCATAAATTGTGGCTTTGGCTTCCCAACATTTCTTGTGTATGTTCATATAGAATCTACCTCCAGAGCTGGTCCAAATGCAGGCCCATTTATCTTCCATGTTTGGATTTTTTGTGCACTTGCACCAATGTATTGGTTGGCCTCATTCAGCCTAAAGTTGGTGCAAACTGGGTCAAAGTGAAAAAGTGATGCATAATATATAGTTTTTAGAAATATTCACAACAAATGCTCGCATATGTTTTGTACTGATTGTAATTTGAATTTTGCAGTGCATAATTCTTACTTACTTGCATGATAGTAATGTACATATATAGTTTGTTGAAATATAAATAATAGTTTTCTATACCGTTAGATAATATCATGAATTAATATTGAAGTGTAGCTTTGATGTGCTTTGTAACATTAAAATTTTCTCCATCTTTATCTCTTACTATTTCCTTACTCTCTCTTTATCCTTCCTACTATCCATCTTTTATTCTCATTCTCTCGGTATCCCATCATGCATCTCCTATCTCCCTTCATCCCTTATCTTCCTCTCTCCTTTTCAATCCCTCCATTGTTCCCTTGCTCGATTTCCTTTCCTTCCTCCTGACTTCTCTCTGTTTCAATATTACTATCCCCCCCCCCTTTTTCCCTTCCCTTCTCACTCCCTTTATCCTTCCTTTCTAGCTCCCATCTTCTTTTTCTTTCTCTCTCTCTCTCTCTTTCTCTCCCATCCTCTTTTCTCTCTCTCTCTCTCTCTCTCTCTCTCTTATTTCCACCTCCCCTTTCACCCATCATCTCACCCATCCCCCCCCTCTCTCTCTCTCTCTCTCTCTTCTGTTACCATAACAATCCTCTCTGCATGCACACTCCACACACGGTTTGCTGTTCCTAGGCTCTAGTCTAAACTCAACCACGAGCCACAGTGCGACCATGCCCCGCCCCCCAAACTCCCCTCGCCCCTCCATCCCCATCATCATCAAGAGACCTTTCACTGCAGAAGCACCAGGTGTGTTACCATTATCTATATCCATCTAAACATTGCATAATACTGTATAAGTCAATATTGTAGCGTACATATATTTTGTGATATCCATCCAGTACGACACATTGGCGTGTTGTTATTTTCACGTTTTTGACAGTGGTGAAAATAATATTTTTGACAGTGTTTGTACACATCAATGTGCATCATACAGAGTGGAAATTTTCGCAAGGCCAAGCCCGCAAAATTCATGATAATGAAACCTCCGTGAAAATTTTGGCTGATACATTATGTGCAGTACATTTTTTACCACGTCAATGTAGAGTTTAGAATAATCTTTACTGTGAGCAGAAGGGACAAAAAAATTGGACAAAGGAAACCACTTCCATTCTAGCATTCACAGTTGCTATACGCACACAATTAGAAACTTCCTTCCCTCTTAATAGGAATGTTGAACAGCAGTCACACCTGTTCAGTAAACAGACAGGGAAGGTATGTTCTTTTGTGAAGGAAAGATATTGTGGGTACCAGAATGAAAGTTTTTTGCTTTGTCCAATCCTTTTATCCCTTCTGCTCACAGTGCTTGATACAGTCACATCTGTCCAAAGAAAATTCCACAAAAAGTAAATTGTCTGTTCTGCCAACAGCAAGCTTATCTTATAACAGTTCAAAGATTGACTTTACATTTGAAATGTCTGTAACAATCTTGTTAAATTGTTATTTAGACATGCACCAACCAAGCAAAAATAGATTATATAGATGAACAAACTTAGATAGTAGATGTATTGAAAAGAATGTATTTAGGAGCCCTGAGATAGAAGCATGTAGATAGTCGTTGTTTGCAAATACTCTCATAATCAGGGGTAAAGTTTTTTTTAGAATACCGTTTCATGGCACCAAAATATTCAAAATGCTTTCAGTATCCCCATTTTTTATATCTAGAAGTAGACAATATTTAACTGCTTTACAAAGTTGAAAGGTAATGTAAATGTATATGATATGAAGGTGAGAATATTTAGGTAGAAAGTAAAACAGTTTTTATTAATAGCCAAAATTTTTACTCACAGAACGGTGTGTTCACAAATTTTGAAACCTTTGAACAATTGTGCGGTGTTTTTAACAATTACTTTATGCTTATAAGGAAAGGAAATTGTGTTTTGGATTGTTTGATTTGAGTGTGACTTTGAGTTTTATATTGATGTTCCTTTTAACTTTTAGTCAAACTTTAGAGAATTGCTTCGCATTGTTTGTTGAAAATGGCATGAGATTTATGTAACATGTCTGTGACATCGCACTCTTTTTTTCTAATGTAGTTCTTTAGAATAAACAATTTTGTCTGTTTGTGGAATACCTTAGAATTTATTTACATTCTTTAATCTTTAAGTGGAATGAAACCCTGGAATTAATTTGCTATCAGTCGATGAAGAAAAATATGATGATCAAACTGTGAAAATTTGAGCTTAATTGGATAGTCCGTTCAAAAGTTACGAATTGTCAAAGTTTCAATTATCCCATGTCATGGGGATCCTTGAATTGGCAACGCTTAACAAATCTATGACGATATGCGGACAACTCTCCTTTTATTTTGTACATGATTTTTTATAATTATGGAATTTGATTGAATATACCATAACTATTCAACATTATTCTTCCAACAATACTTGAAGAATTATCCAACACCTATAATACTGACGAGAAAAGGGAAAATTTTGTCCACTTTTCTGAAAAAAGAAGAAATTGTTAAATTTTGTGTACAGAATGAATGGAGAGCTGTCCACAAATACCTCACAGATTTGAACGTAGACGACTAATAATTGGTCGGCGTTGCCGACTCGAGGATTCCCATGACGGGACATTCACTATAACTTTGTAAATTCATAACTTATGAATGGATCGTCGGATTATGCTCAAATTTTCACAGTTGGTTCATTTTATTTTTCTCCCATCTACTGAGAGAATATAAAATGCAGGGTTTTGTTCTTCTTTAAGCCATAAAAAAATAGCTGTTTGCAAAAATTACGGATTTGTTTGTGTTTCTTGTTTACCATAGCAACGAAAGGACTTTTATCACCGAGCGAGATACCCTCAGGGTCGTTGACCTACAGAACACCAGCCACAACGCTTCATAGAGCATTCAGTGGGTCTTCATTAGAGACGCTCAAACGACAGACATCTGCCGTTAGTCAGAGAATGCGACCTCGTAAGTTCAACTCCTTTTTTCTCTTGTCTTTACCCTTCATTGTCCATCTATCTTTCTCTCTCATACTTGCTCTAATTCCTTTCCCTCTTTTACATTCATCCTCCAATAAGATCCATTATTATCTATATGAGAGTTTTAAGCGGTGCATTTAAAGCCCAAGTATAGTTTTGGTAAAGATTAAGAAATGTGAATTTTGGGGATACTTACCATGACATGTAATTTTCATACACATTTTAAGACCATAGCATACTTTTCTACGAGCTAATTCTTTTGAAAATTTGAATTTGACCGTTAAATCGTATTTAGCGCCCTCTCTTGGTTATAACAATATTTTGCTTCTTATCGGGCATATACAAAGTTATTTCCAAGATTTGATTAAAGCATGATGAAAAGAAATACACAAAGAATGAATTCTGAAATTTTCATCCAATTCTGTGCATGAGAAGTTGTCATTCATCAAGAAAGAAAATATTGAATTAGCGTCGGGGGACACGACGCTAAAATATTTAGCACATTTTAGGTTATAACTTTTCCAAATCTTTTTTATTTTTCGCACAATCTTTTGTACATTATGTTTATGATATCATGTTTCATTTTATGTAGATTTGAAGACAAAATTTGGCTATTTAAATATTCGCTTTTACCAAAACTGTACTTGGGCTTTAATACGCGTATTGTATTCCCTTCATTTCCTGTTGTGCAACAATTTACCGTGTTGCATGACAGGACAATTTCACCATAGGCTCCCGTGTTTTATTTCCGTGCAATATTATGCCATGTTTTATGGCTTCAATTTCACGCATGCGCAAAGCAGTGATCAGCTGTTGCGAGCTCTCTGCAGTGTGCGAAGCACTCTCACGGAAATTCCATAGGCTCTACGTGTGTTACTGAACGATGATATCGCGCGAAATTTGTTTTGATTTTGTTCGCGATCAAAATGGCAGCGCCCAGGTCTCGTTTCGCTTCATTAACCGAGGACGATTTTGAGGAGATTCTACGCCGAAAAGAATTGGAATTGGAATTGGAATTGTGTTGAAGTGCAGTGTTGAACTACAGTTGAACTGCAGTGTATTGGAGGGTACCGTACCATACCGTACCGTACCGTACCGTGCATTAACAAGACGATGATTGAAACTGCACGAACTTTGTGTCATGGAAGATCAGCCTTCTGGTCCTTCTACCGGTAAGTAAATATAATAATAATTATATTGGATGGCTTAATTTCATGAAATACCGGGAATATTGCACTCATTAGAGCCAATATTCCCTGGTATTCCATTCAACGCCATCCAATATTATATAATTATTATCTATATGAGAGTTTTAAGCCGTGCAATATTAGGCCATGTTGCACGGCTTCAATTTCATGCATGCGCAAAGCAGTGATCAGCCTTCTGGTACTTCTACAATAATACCGGTAAGTCAAAGGCTAATGTAAAGATAATAATAATTTATATTGGATGGCTTTATTTCATGAAATACCGGGAATATTGCACTCATCTTCGATTCGTGCAATATTGCCCTAACTCGTGCAATATTCCCTGGTATTCCATTCATTGCCATCCAATATTATATAAATATGCCTTGCCTCAGAAAAAAATTTTGACTTGAATATTTTGATGCTCTCTTTTTCTTGTAATGGTAGATACAGTACATGTACTTATCTTTTCTTTGATATTTTACATTCCTTTATTTTCTTTTTTAAAATTGTATTATTGTTTTATTCATGACAAGCAAGGTAGCTCCATTCACGCCATGTTGGCCTGCTCTAACAGGGAGCCCTGCTGCAAAACTGTATTGACAATCCTCCCTCAATACGCCAGCTTTTCTTTCATAAGGTGACTGTTTTCCCAAAATATTTTTGATACATTAATATTTCTGTATTCATGGTTTCTTTTGTTGCAGCAACCTTTGCCAAGGCATTTCATCACACTCATCAAAATGGCAACACTGTTGTCAATCTTCCACTTAATTCACCAGTTTTCCATTCATTAGGAGACTGTTATCCTCATAGATAGCAGAGAATCATAACTTTACTCTGCATTTTTTTTTCTTTTTGTAGC
Organism: Temnopleurus reevesii; assembly: GCA_036244855.1. Taxonomy (NCBI): domain Eukaryota; kingdom Metazoa; phylum Echinodermata; class Echinoidea; order Temnopleuroida; family Temnopleuridae; genus Temnopleurus; species Temnopleurus reevesii. The sequence continues at coordinate 130,787 of BQKZ01000515.1, read as the reverse complement.
ATCAGCTGCAGCTACTCTTACGATCTCACCACGCAAGGTCCGTCAGATCAGCGATCCTGTCTTGAAGATACTCCATCTCATACACAAGCTTATATTCATCTGCCAGCTGCCACCAACGCTTGCCCCTAACCCTCGACGCAAGGTCATTGAACGCTTCAAGAGGGCGCTGTTTGCCCCGCAGAGTAATTCGGTCAACCTCAAGAGCGAACTTAAAAAGGTAAAAAGGAAAAGGCACTCTGTTCAATATTTTGTGATTTTTTTTGCGGGAGACGCTGTTATCAGTGTAGATTTGCCATAAGCAAGCGATTAATTAAGGATATTGTGATACATGTAGCCTCCTTAGCTAATGCTCTGAATTATAAGAGAATGATTATTCATTACTGGCATCATTAAAAAAAGAAAAATCTTAGAAAATTTATGTGGAGGATAAAACAATCCATAATATATTATTTCAATAAATCATGATTGATTAAAGTATAAATCAGGTGGAAAATACCCAATAGAAAATATTTTAGCTAAGAACATGGATTGAGACGGAAAACAAATCAAGAATACAAAAAGATGATGGTTTGTTTGATTAAATTGTATTTCACTGGACATTTTCTGAATATAACATCTTACTGAAATAATTGTTTCAATGTCAGGTGATCCTGGGGTCAAAGGAGTTGATAGATTTGAACCTTGGTGTCGGTGAAGCAGCTCTTCTACTCAGACAGGCGAACCAAGAAGAAGCTTGCTATCAAGTCACAGGAGAAATACCAGGTATGGTCATCATCATCAATTTGTTGTACTTAAATCAGTTTAGAAAAGTTAATGATTGTAACCACAGTAAATATGATCTTTGTGAGCAGAAGGAACCAAAGCCTGGGACAGAGTAAACAACCTTCATTCAAACAATAACATTAGCTAAGTGGTCCCCAAAACACTGAGTTCCATCATCATTATGTGAAAAAAGATATTGAACAAGAGTTGCACTGGGGACTTTCTTTCTTTGAATGCTTGAATGAAGTTGTTCACTTTGTCCCAGTCCTTTGCCCCTTCTGCTCACAGTGAATAGATAAGCACTGATGTGTCTGGTCAGTCAGTAATGCATTCTCCTCACAACCGGGAGGTCCCGGTTCGTTTCACGGCCTCATCAAATTCTATAAGATGGGAGTTGTTCCGACCTTGTTTGGAACTAAAAGTTTTATAGAGCACAGCGTTTTGAATTGACACATGATTTAATTTGATATTCTTTGACTCTATCCTTTTGTATAATCAAGCAACAATTCCCAATGCCTGACACATGTAAGAGTCTTGTCATAATCCATTGCCATGTCCCTTGAATACAAAGTCATTTCATTCTTTTGTAGTTTTTAAGATCATAATAATAGATGCACTTTGTATAGCGCACATATCCACTCTGCTGAGTGCTCAAGAAACTTTGCATTATTATTACTCTGTTTTCTTCCGAACCTCTATACCACAAGAATTGTATTACTGTTCTACCAACAAACACAATCAATAGTACCACTTGTGTATATTTGGAACATGTTTGCCTTGCACCGCCCCATGCTCCATTTCCACCTGTTCAAGATATATAAGAGGATTCATATTGTGTGTAATTTTTTATCCATTTGTCAGGAGAATTTAACAATGAATTAGTATCACAGGAAAAAACACCTAAAGAATTGTCTATGAAACAAATTAAATGGATGTAAATGATGAGAAAGAAAAATAAAAGCGATGATGAAATGATAGTGGATGATAAAGATTAGGCCTATAGACGAATTGATATTCTCCCTTTTTTCTCCAGCTCATGTAAATCTGCCTGTGGACCCTCACGACTCTGATATAGGAGTGACATATGAACAGATGCAGAACTTCATTGAGAGTGTATTAGCGGAATGTGGGTACTACAGTATGTCGCCTCGTGCCAGGTAAGTGTGATCTATCTTCTCTTTTAACATTCTTCATTGATAGTGTAACACCTTTGCTGAATATATATTGCATGTGACTTAAAATAAATCTTTTAATGGAGTGTATTCATAAATGTACGTCATGCAAAGTAGATTAGAAATGTACCACCTATTTCAAAGTTTCCTCACAGTTGCTGAGAATATATTTCTGAATGATGAATACAACAGTAAAAATGAACCACAATGTATTTGACCAATTAATAGCTTAGAGCAGATCAAGTTGTTTGGGAATTCAAGGTCCCACAAACATGTAGGTTCTACTCTTTGAAAAAAAAAATATGTATAGTGGTTTCTATTTATGAGACAAAATAGCAAAGGCATCTGGAAAGTAGAAATCACAAACTATTTTTAGTACAGCCTAATTGGTAAATTAGGCTCAGGAAGATACTCAGGAAGAGTAAAATAATATATAGTGATTTGTAATGACATGAAATGTTTCAATCATAGAACTTTTCTCTCCTCCTTGTTTTACAGGAGAAAGTTGCCGCTAGGACCTATTGGTGGAGCACCTTTGATGATCCAGAGAATGGCTTCTTTTGATATCTGAGGAGTCTCTGTAAATGATTGCGGCTTGAGTTGGATGGCATCCTTTCAGAAAATAACAACCTCGGATATCTGAAGAGTCCTGCTGACATTCTCGTAGCTACTGCTTTAGTTTTGAACATGCTGTTTGCCAACTTTGACATCCTTTAATGTTCTGCAATGCACCTGAAGGGCTTGAGTTGAGTTGGATGGTACCCTTTCAGATAGTGGCATCTTTTGACATCTGTGGAGTTCATTGTGGCATCCTTCTAGCAAATGCTTTGGTTGTGACCCTATGAAACACCCATTACGACACCCTTTAAATGTTCAACAGTGGATCTGTACGAGAGTTGCTCAAGTTGGATGGTATCCTTTTTAAAAAAAGGCATCTTTTAACATCTGTTGAGTTCTATGGCATCCTTCTAGTGGCTACTTTAGTTGCAACCTTGCTGAATGCCAGCTTCGACACACTCTAAATGTTCTATAGTGGACCCGAAGGATTATGACTTGCGTTTGAAAATGACAACTATGGATATATGAAGGGGCGTAGTAACATTCTTTTAGCTGATGCCGTATTTTTGAACTTGCAGAAGTTAAACCCAACACTTGTACAGAGTGTCTGTGAAAGGCATTAGCCAGAGTCAGTGTGTGGTTCTTTGACAACAACAACACACTTTGACAGCTGTAATACCCTCCAAATTGTATAGAATGTACTTGATGGACAGCCCTGTTACCATGTCATGATTATAAAAGCATTCAGAATTACCTAACTTAATGAAACCTTGAATTGAATGTGCAATGCCAAATGTATTTGAAGTGCCTCCAACTATTGTATGAAAAATGTAGGGAGGGGTTTAACATCAAGAAATGAATTTCAGAAGCTCAAAAGATATTTGATATGGTGAAACAGGAGGCCAGAAAGTTAACACTTTAGAGCTCGATTTCAATGCCATGTAGAATATCATTTTTTTAAAGAATATATTTATTAATTGTGATTTTCAAGTGGGACGCAAGGTGATGGTAACACATTCGCATAGAATATTTTTCTTGGTGATAAGTTTTATTCTGATGAGGCATCAAATCGAGAAGCACACTATGAGATTTTTATATACATTGACATCATTTTCAACTGATGTAGGTGGTCATTGGATAGTGCCTTTAGTTTTTTCTTTTTTAGTGCCCTTTGTGAGACATTGTTCTTTATTGACTACATGTACTTCAAAAGCGATTCTTATTGTGTCCTATAAAATAACGGTCACCTCTTGTATTGCAAAGATTCATCACTGGTACTTAGAAATGCTTGTTTTCATCTGGAGAGATACATATTACGATTTCACAATTGCTTTTTACTTTTTCATCAGCTTTTCAAGCCAAGTACCTGTATCTGATATCAATTAAAATTTATGTTCTGTATTCTGCGATGAAACTTTTCATTTTAAAGTCCTTGGTGCCTCTACCATGTATAGTAGTGCCTGTTTTCAATTCTTATCTTATCTAATGCAATGTCTGGAATAGAATAACCATAAAAATGGTGAATTTAAACCAAAGTGTTGGACATATCGCATTTTATGATGAAACATAATTTTATCTTTGATACATTTTTTTTGTACATGTGAACCTGGGGCCAATTGCACAAAATAGTACAGAAATATACAATGACTCTCGAGGTTCTGGTTAAAACTATTCGCACGAATGAGCATATCAGATAGTACCATACTATGTAGGGTGATACTATCTGATGCTCACGAGTGCGAATAGTTTTAGCCAGTACCGAGAATCAAGTCATTGTATATTACTTTTATATCCCTTTACAACAACAACATTAACAATAAAGTAGTCTATTGCAGCAGATTAAATAATCTAACCTTGTCTTAACGATAATTTGATAATCTGATAAATTGTTTTTCTAGTCTCTGGCTCGTCTTCTCGTTGAGCACATCATGC